>JAVSCE010004767.1:0-55589 GCA_032199065.1 Smutsia gigantea
GTAATTTCAAAAATATTGAAATCCTACCAATCAACTTCTCAGATCACCAAGGTATAAAACTAGAAATAAATTTTAGAAAGAAATCAAAAAGGCTCACAAATACATGGAGACTTAACAACACTCTCCTAATTAATCAATGGGTTAACGATCAAATCAAAACAGAAATCAAAGAATATATGGAGACTAATGACAACAACAACACAAAGCCACAACTGTGTGACACAGCAAAGGCAGTTCTAAGAGGAAAGTATATTGCAATCCAGGCCTATTTAAAGAAGGAAGAACATTCCCAAATGAATAGTCTAAAGACACAATTACTGAAATTGGAAAAGAAGAACAAATGAGGCCCAAAGTCATCAGAAGGAGGGACATAATAAAGATCAGAGAAGAAATAAATAAAATTGAGAAGAATAAAACAATAGAAAAAATCAATAAAACCAAGAGCTGGTTCTTTGAAAAATAAACAAAATAGATAAACCCCTAGCCAGACTCATTAAGAGAAAAGAGAATCTACACACATAAACACAATCAGAAATGAGAAAGGAAAAATCACGACAGACCCCACAGAAATACAAAGAATCATAAGAGAATATTATGAGAATCTATATGCTAACAAGCTGGAAAACATAGAAGAAATGGACAACTTCTTAGAAAATACAACCTTCCAAGACTGACCAAGCAAGAAACAGAAAAACTAAACAGACCAATCACCAGCGACGAAATCGAATTGGTAATCAAAAACTACCCAAGAACAAAACCCCCGGGCCTGATGGATTCACCTCTGAATTCTACCAGACATATAGAGAAGAAATAACACCGATTCTCCTTAAAGTTTTCCAAAAATAGAAGAGGAGGGAATACTTCCAAACTCATTCTATGAAGCCAGCATCACTTTAATACCAAAACCAGGCAAAGACCTCACCAAAAAAGAAAATTACAGACCAATATCCCTGATGAACGTAGATGCAAAAATACTCAACAAAATATTAGCAAACCGAATTCAAAAATACATCAAGAGGACCATACACCATGATCAAGGGGATTCATCCCAGGGATGCAAGGATGGTACAACATTCGAAAATCCATCAACATCATCCACCACATCAACAAAAAGAAGAACAAAACCACATGATCATCTCCATAGATGCTGAAAAAGCATTTGACAAAATTCAGCATCCATTCCTGATTAAAACTCTCAACAAAATGGGTATAGACGGCAAGTACCTCAACATCATAAAGGCTATATATGACAAACCCACAGCTAACATCATACTTAATGGCGAGACGCAGAAAGCTTTTCATCTAAAATCGGGAACAAGACAGGGATGCCCACTCTCTCCACTGTTATTCAACATAGTACTGGAGGTCCTAGCCACAGCAATCAGACAAAACAAAGACATACAAGGCATCCAGATTGGTAAAGAAGAAGTCAAATTGTCACTATTTGCATATGACATGATACTGTACATAAAAAACCCTAAAGACTCCATTCCAAAACTACTAGAACTAATATCTGAATTCAGCAGTTGCAGGATACAAAATTAACACACAGAAATCTGTTGCTTTCCTATACACTAACGATGAACTAACAGAAAGAGAAATCAGAAAAACAATTCCATTCACAATTGCATCAAAAAGAATAAAATACCTAGGAATAAACCTAACGAAGGAACTGAAAGACCTGTACTCTGAAAACTACAAGACACTCCTAAGAGAAATTAAAGAGGACACTAACAAATGAAATGCATCCCATGCTCTTGGCTAGGAAGAATAAATATTGTCAAAATGGCTATACTACCTAAAGCAATCTACAGATTCAATGCAATCCCTATCAAACTACCAACAGCTTTCTTCAATGAACTGGAACAAATAATTCTAAATTCATATGGAACCACAAAAGACCCCGAATAGCCAAAGCAATCCTGAGAAGGAGGAATAAAACAGGGGGAATTACACTCTCTGACTTCAAGCTCTACTACAAAGCCACAGTAATCAAGACAATTTGGTATTGGCACAAAAACAGACCCACAGACCAGTGGAACAGAATAGAAAAATCCAAACATTAACCCAAACATATACAGTCAATTAATATTTGATAAAGGAGCCTTGGATATACAATGGGAGATGACAGCCTCTTCAGCAGCTGGTGTTGGAAAAACTGGACAGCTACATGTAAGAGAATGAAACTGGACTACTGTCTAGCCCCATACACAAAGGTAAACTCAAGGTGGATCAAAGACTTGAATGTAAGTCATGAAACCATAAAACTCTTAGAAAAAAACATAGGCAAAAATCTCTTGGACACAAACATGAGCAACTTCTTCATGAACATATCTCCCCGGGCAAGGGAAACAAAAGCAAAAATGAACAAGTGGGACTATATCAAGCTGAAAAGCTTCTGTACAGCAAAGGACACCATCAGTAGAACAAAAAGACACTTACAGTATGGGAGAATATATTCATAAATGACGTATCCGATAATGGGTTGACATCCAAAATATATAAAGAACTCACGCACCTCAACAAACAAAAAGCAAATAATCCAATTAAGAAATGGGCAGAGGACATGAATAGACACTTCTCCAAAGAAGAAATTCACATGGCCAACAGGCACATGAAAAGATGCTCCACATCGCTAATCATCAGAGAAATGCAGATTAAAACCACAGTGAGATATCACCTCACACCAGTGAGGATGGCCAACATCCAAAACACAAACAACAACAAATGTTGGGAGGATGTGGAGAAAAGGGAACCCTCCTACACTGCTGGTGGGAATGCAAATTAGTTCAACCATTGTGGAAAGCAGTATGGAGGTTCCTCAAAAAACTCAAAATAGAAATACCATTTGACCCAGGAATTCCACTCCTAGGAATTTACCCTAAGAATGCAGCAGCCCAATTTGAAAAGGACAGATGCACCCCCATGTTTATTGCAGCACTATTTACAATAGCCAAGAAATGGAAGCAACCTAAGTGTCCATCAGTAGATGAATGGATAAAGAAGATGTGGTACATATACACAATGGAATATTATTCAGCCATAAGAAGAAAACAAATCCTACCATTTGCAACAACATGGATGGAGCTAGAGGGTATTATGCTCAGTGAAATAAGCCAAGCCGAAAAAGACAAGTATCAAATGATTTCACTCATATGTGGAGTATAAGAACAAAGAAAAAAACTGAAGGAACAAAACAGCAGCAGACTCACAGAACCCAAGAACGGACTAATAGTTACCAAAGGGAAAGGGACTGGGGAAAATGGGCGGGAAGGGAGGGATAAGAGGGGAAAAAGGGGCATTACGATTAGCAGATGTAATGTTGGGGGGGCACGGGGAGGGCAGTACAACTCAGAGAAGACAAGTAGTGATTCTATAGCACCTCACTATGCTGATGGACAGTGACTGTAATGGGGTTGGTGGGGGGGACCTGATGAAGGGGTAGTTTAATAACCGTAATATTGCACATGTCATTGTAGATTAATGATAATAAAATAAATTATATTAAAAAATTTTTTTTAATTAAAAAAAAAGTAAAACAAAAAAAAATAAAATAAAACAGAATGTTAGAGTCATGACTGGAATTTTCCAGTACACCAGCTTGAGGTATCTACCCTGACTGGGGAAGATTTAAAATGCTGGTGACAGAACAATGAGTATAATATAGGGCAACTGTTGGGAACCCTCTTACACTGCTGGTGGGAATGCAAATTAGTTCAACCAATGTGGAAAGCAGTATGGAGGTTCCTCAAAAAACTCGAAATAGAAATACCATTTGACCCAGGAATTCTACTCCTAGGAATTTACCCTAAGAATGCAGCAGCCCAATTTGAAAAAGACAGATGCACCCCTATGTTTATCGCAGCACTATTTACAATAGCCAAGATATGGAAGCAACCTAAGTGTCCATCAGTAGATGAATGGATAAAGAAGATGTGGTACATATACACAATGGAATATTATTCAGCCATAAGAAGAAAACAGATCCTACCATTTGCAACAACATGGATGGAGCTAGAGGGTATTATGCTCAGTGAAATAAGCCAAGCCGAAAGACAAGTATCAAATGATTTCACTCATATGTGGAGTATAAGAACAAAGAAAAAATACTGAAGGAACAAAACAGCAGCAGACTCACAGAACCCAAGAACGGACTAATAGTTACCAAAGGGAAAGGGACTGGGAAGGATGGGTGGGAAGGGAGGGACAAGGGGGAAAAAGGGGCATTACAATTAGCAGATGTAATGTTGGGGGGGCACGGGGAGGGCTGTACAACTCAGAGAAGACAAGTAGTGACTCTATAGCATCTCACTACACTGATGGACAGTGAGTGTAATGGGGTTGGTGGGAGGGACCTGATGAAGGGGGTAGTTTAATAACCATAACATTGCACATGTAATTGTAGATTGATACCAAAACAAATTATTTTTAAAAAATTTAGATATTTATTCTAAAACCAAAAACAGAACAAGAAAATGGTAACAAGACCATATGTCACAGTGAACAAAGTATCTTTTATCTCCAAAAAATAAAAACAAAAATAAAATAGGGCAACTGTTGCATTTGTAAGTAAGCAACCAGCAGAGTAAACCATATTACAATGGGTCTGGGACCATGAAGCATGTTCTCTGTGGTATTATTTCTGATATATTTACTTTAAAATAAAGAATTCCGAACATTGGATTAACAGAGGAAATAAGTATATTGTGGAACTTCAGAACCCAAGGCCTGAATTAGATCAACAGCGCTGCTGCAGTGGTGTATGGGCTGGACATAAACAAGGGGATATATATCACAAGGCTGGAACACAGTGGGGTAAACATTTCCAAAGGCTTTCAATCCTAATAGACATTTTCCATCCTCCAAGGCAGTCCTCTGAATGTGGGTAATGGATAATGCATATTTCCTACAGAAGAATTTTACTTTAGGACAAAATTTTTTGAAAACAGAGCAGTCAAAAAAAAAATTCCCAAATATGTTTTACTTTGGTTTTAGACTCAGTCAGCCTTGACCTTAAATCCTGGCTCTAACACTGAATAAATGAATGACCTTGAGGAAATGTCCTCTCTGGGCTTCAGTTTAACAGGAATAAACTTACCTACACCTCACAGGCTGGACCCAGAGGAGGCGCTGAGTATAAAGAGGGAGCATACCTTCACCCAGCCTTTTTACCTTACATAAAGAGTAGATGGCACTGCACCTCCCGTAAATGGTAGGTTATAATAAGACATGGGGCTGAAGAGGATCACATGTTTGCTTCTCCCAAACTAGCTCCCAGAGCCTCTATTCACAAAAAGATATCAAAGACTTCAAAGACACTAGGGCCCATCTCCTCTCTCCTCCAGTTACCAAGTCATACTTTAATATAAAGGATCAAAGCTATAGGTAAAATAGACAATCTCCTGTGCTATTATTTCAGCCCACAGACAAAGGGAAAAATGAGGGTTTTACTCAGACTTAGGGGTCCAGAAGTCCCTTCTCAAATGATCCTAGAAAATTTTACTTTTTTAAGGAAAAGTAAAAACACTACAGAATACCTAACCATGTGGCACGTGAGTTGTTCGTTTGCATCTGTTCTCTCATTTAATACAGTCCTCCTGCAAAAATCAGAATTAAAAGTGCTCATTTTGTAAATGAAGCGGCTGGGCCCTGAGGGTTGGGTAACTCGACCAGGGTCATAGTCCACGTTCTTTGATTAGTCTGTGGTCCTAAAGAGAGAGGGGGCTGCTTTCACCATCCACACGACCTCCCCTCAGCACTAGTAATTCAGGGCCTGTGGCTGGGAGAGCAAGATGCGTTAGCCAACTGTGGGAGAGGCCACGGAAACCACCTAAGGCACCAGGAGGGAGGAAGTACTTCACACTTAAGGACTCCAAAAAGAAACACCTACCTGCCAAGCCAAACCTTTCAACACTTGAGGGCCTTGTAAAAGGAAGAGTAGACAGAAAAACCATCCCTGGGAATCCAGAATTTTAATGTTTACATCCAGTAAGTCCTGTGCATTTCCTACTCACTACATCTTCTCAGTACTGGTGCTACAGAGAGACCCCCAACTTCTTAAAGCCAAAGCCCTTATCAATACATAAGATGTGTTTCACTTTCTATTCTTGCCCACCTTTGTTCCAGCTGAGGGTTTTTTTTTTTACTAGTTGTCTCAACTACAACGAAGGCTCTATTACCCTTATTGTGTTTCCACTGGTAACCACTGAATGATACTGAAAGCGAATCCCTGGCGCTCAAGGGCCTCACCTTGCTCTTAGCTCCAGCGACCCTACTATTTTTTCAGTTTCTCAAATGCCTCCCTCAAGCTCTTCTCTCAGTCTAGACCCCCTTTGTAAGGCACTTATTTCCTCAGGGAAACCTTCTCTGACCCAGGCTGCTCTCATAGCATCTTGTACACCTCCTGGTAACTTTAATTCATTCATTCTGATTATCTATTTAGCACTGCTCTCTGCCAAGCCTTCTTCTAGCACTGGGGATTCCAAGAGGAACAAACCAGGCAAGGTTCCTGATGGTGGTGACATTCTGAGGGGTGAGCTTTCTAGCAGCACTGTATGTAATCAGCTGGCCAACAATTTGTTTAATTCTTTTTAAAGTATTCTTCTCCCATGTTTGGGATGTAGAAAGTGAAACAGATAACAAGAGCGAGTCTACTTTACAGCTTTATTCCCAGCCTTAGTGCCACGTAAATGTGATCACCAGGTAGATGTTGAAGTAATACTGGTAGCAGCAACAAACCTTTAAAAAAAGGGACAGAAATTCATGCTTTTAATTTCCACAATCATGATTCCAGGGAGATCAGCAAATTAAGGGTTTTAAACCCATATAATCACAGCAGTACCTGTAAGGAAAGGCCTAACAGTAAGTAACATGTGTACCTCACACATGCTGAAGATAATTTTTTAAGGGTCTGATGACTTGAAAAACAAAAATGGTAACAGAATTTTTTAAGGGTCTGATGACTTGAAAAACAAAAATGGTAACAGACTGGCCTTCTAAAAGTAACAGAAAAATATTAAAATTGTCCATTATTACAGCGTTAGAAAGCCAGAAAGGGAGAGAGCCTCAAAATGAACAAGATCATCACTCCATCCCCTCCCTGCATCAAAAGGCACAGAAGGCTTCAATGACCTCCTGGGGGCTTTGGCTTGAAATAGTGCTGCACTCAGAATTGCAAAGGGTACAAATAAAAGTGAAAACAACAAATGAGAAGTAAAATAACAGAGAAAAGAAATGCTAGAAATCCAGGAGACTCTATCAAGACACACTCAGGTCTAAGAAGAGCTTTGCCTGTTGGCTGACATGCATGGCCAAAGAAATGGGAAAGCAGAATGGTGACAGGACATAAAACTAGAACAGCAGAGGGTCTTGGAGCATGAAGTGCTAAAATGACAATATGAATAAGGGGAAAAGGCAGGAGGTTTCACTTTCTACTAGTAATAAATGAGCTCTTTTCCTGAAGTAACTGGTATAAGCAACTGAAAAACACACAAAATAATCACGAGTTATAAATATTCTTGGAAACTCCCTGGTTTCAAACTAGTCTATGACAAATATTTGCAGAGGGACCTCAGCATCTGCTATGAAGTTCAGGGAAAAGTAATTCTAACCAGTGGAGCTGCGCCAAAATACCACTCTCGGGGTCTCACCAATTAAATGGCTGCTTCTTAGTTAGTGTGGTGTTTAGGAGAGATGACAGATTGAACACTGCAGCAGAGAAAGCTACATGTTTAATTTCAGCCCAGGCATTTTGCTCCAAAGGGCAAGTCGATTAGAAATGAAAGCAGTTCAGAGTAGTCTTCTAACAATGCTGAAAACAGAATAAACGGACCTGCAGTTTAATTACTGTAGGATCCTTCTTCCATCAAAACTGATGAAAAAACTGTAAGCTTTATTTCTGCTGAAGAATAAAGAAACTCTGAGCCCCCTCATACTCTTGTGTGGGAAACAGGACTTACCAGAGCAGCTTTCTGGACCTTCTGACTGAAGAAGCTGCTTTCATGAGATATTATCACAGCGATTTGACTAATGGGTAACCAGGAAAAAAAACATTCACAAAGCCAGGGACTCGGTGAGAGGGCTTCTGGCACTCCTATGCCCTAGGAAAAGGCAGTGCTTTAGGACAGTTTTGTCTAGGATCAAAATTATGTATTTACCCTTCCAAAGCTGACTGCATACAAGTTACTATAGCCATATGTACTGTGCTGTGGAAAGAACAAGGATTCCTGGCATTATTTAATCCCTTTAAACCTTAATTTCCTCAAAAACAATAGAACTGGTTACACTAAAAGAATAATTGAAAGAATTAAAATAATGCATGTCAAGCGTTTTTCTCCACATAATAGATGCTCAGTAACAGTTTGCTATAAATATTTCAAAGAAAATTCTTTAAAGTGACAACATTTATCTGCCCTATCACCTACCTACTTTTTTTTAGACACCCAGATACTTTTCATCAGGCTCAACCTATCTTTCCAAGATCCTCCAAGAACTTAAATGACTCCAGGCCCCTCCCACCAGCTCTTAATTTCATAATCCCTGAAAAATTCTCAGAGGTGGTCAGAAGTGGTTTATCCTTGGGATATAGCCCTAGGCTGTTCCATGTCTTCCCAGTTATACCCCACTGCTAAAGAGTTTGGCATTTTTCCCACTCCAGCCAGTTTAGATTTTCTCTGTTGGCTCCTTAAATCCTCTTGTCCACCAAATTCAGAGGAGAACTGAACACATATCCCCCTGGCCCCAACCCGGGGCTCCATAACTGCTTGCACTGCACTGAAATCAGATGGGATTTTGTGATAAATCCAGGATGAATTCAGACTAACCACCTCCCCACTTCCTCCCATAGACCTTTGACTTGGTTTGATGTTTGATCTCAATCTGAAAATTATGCTGACTTTCTGAAATGTTTTCTGCTCCTGCCAGGATGTGACACGCCCAATATCTATCTCAAGAAACAGAAATGGGGATTTCTAGTTCAGATAGTACCACAAAGAAAACTTGTATTCTCGCTGTATTCTCTCCTTGGGAGGAGTTCCTGTGCTTAACCTGGTTGTCCGGTTTTACTCTGCCAACACGTCCCACAACAAAATCCAAACTGGTTTATATTCACCACTCCTTGTCAGATTAAGGAAAAAAGACACCTATGCTAATATCTCAGGAAGCAATGCTGTTCTCATTGATATTGAGAACCCATTTGCTCCTGGAATTACAAAGCAGGATAGCCTCTGCAATGTGGCAGGAATTTGGAATGCACAAAAACACTACCCAGAACTTCACCTGCCCCACATTCATTAATTTATGGTTTGAGACCATCAGAATGCACCTGTTCTGAAATATCTCAGGCAGTTATAATAATCCACAAAGATCCCAAGGCTACTCCCCAGAGGTAGTTATTCTGTAGGTAATCCAGCCCCCTAATGAATATAACAGAGCAGATTTCATAGTGGGAAGCAATGAGGAATGAGAGGGGTATTCAGAAAATAGGTTCCTAAAATTGTTTACCACCAGAGCGACTCCCAAGCAAATTACTTAATCTTTTCCCCAGAAATTTGCCTAGAGGTAAAACAGTTCCTCAGTTAGCATTAGATCCAGCCTGTCCAACACTCAAGGAAAATTTCAATTCAAACACTAAAAAGGCCCGGGGGTAATTTGTAAGACCACACTCAGCAACACTCAAAAAGTATGCTAGAAATCCTGGAATCCAACAAAAGGGACCTGTAATTTAAAAGGATGGTGAATTACAGGCTAAGATTCCCTACTGTTATTAAAAAAAGATAGCCAAGCACAGCTTCAATCTCTCATCTAACAAAAGTAACAGATCAGCAGGCGATTTGTTTTATAAAACATATGGATGCAATATGAGCTAGGAAAAACCATCAGGCAGGCACCAGGAAGAATGATCTGAACCCGAGAATCAAGACGTGTACCTCTATAAAGGCAAGGGTGGTAAAGGACTAGGGGGCCTTAGCTCCTTTTCAAACGAGAAACAGAGACTTCTTCAGCCAAGCTCAAATATTAGAAGTCCTGACTTTTTAACCACACCAAGTTTCAAAACACAGACATACAAGATACTGTAAAGACCAGCACATCCTGTTTTCACTTAACTTCCTGTTCTGAGCTGTTGGATCTCTTCACACTGCTGCTCCCTAGCCACAAAAAGGTAACTTCATATCTGCAGACAACTGGTTCACTGAACAGTATTTCAGGGACAATGAAATACATTATTCTGCCAGTTGGATAAAAGATCCACCTAAAAAGCACCAAAAAAAAACAATCATGAACCTTTAAGACACTTGCTGTATTTCCCTTGCTTCATGCTGACACCTGACCTAGAGTACGCAACAGAAATTTAACACAGATAGTGTTGAGATAAGAAAATTAAGCCTGAAACAAAACTTGGAATATGAAGGCTGGGAAAAGAGCAAGAAAAATTGGAAATGGTTTTATTATTAACCTTTTTGGCCCCTTTTCAAATGTAGGAGATTTCTGTAAGCCAGGGTCCCCTCTGAGCAGATTCCCAAAACAAAAGCACCCCAAGTGATCTTAACAGTTAGACAGCCCTTCTGTGAACACGGCCCCCAGCCCAACCAGCTGCCGACCTGAGCCTACTTTTCAGCTCTACAAAAGCCTGCAGTTTTAGACACCAGAAGCCTCCACTGCAAGTGAAAACTTCCACTGCTTTCAAGGAGTTAGTGGCTCCCCCAGGCACACTCAGTGTTGGGAATAAACATCAGGGAACGACTATCTTAGTTTTTATGGCCACATCATTTAGCCTCTTTGGGTCTGTTTTCTCATCTGGAAAACAGGAGGGTTGAACTACACTAATCACTAATGTTTCCTCCAGCTGTAGAAAAAAATTCTAGGATTCAACATTAACAGTTACAGGAAGCTTCTGTGGCTTCCTGCATTATTTCCTTGGTCAAATAAGATGCCTCTAATATCACACAGTCCACATGTGAATATAAGTCTTGGTCTACCTCTCAAGTACCCAAGGTCTTTTTCCCATTTCCTTGAAATGCGGAACAGAAAGTTTCCCGCTTGAAAGCAATATACTAACAAACAGTAAGGACTATTCTTTACACATCGTCTTTTTATTAACATCTTAATGTAATCACCACTCAGTTCCCATGCTGGTCATATGATTCCTGGAGAGAACAGAGCCACAAAAGGACAGAGAAAATATGCTCAGCAGCATGTGGCTCTCCCACACAGTGACCGCTAATGAGGAAAGAATGAGGCAAAATCTGGGTAAGAAAAGGGAGTGGTGAAGACAAGTTCGGTGAGTCAGTACAAGGATAAAACAGCAAGTTTAATAGGAAAGGACAGAAAAAGGAAGAAGAAAAGCAAAGAAGGAGGAAAAAAATCTAAGCCAATGAGAAGAAACTTAAATCCAAAATTCTGCTTACTCGTTCATTCATCCAACAGATGCTGAATGCCTACTATGTGCAGGGAACTGAACTAGACACAAGAGGAGATGTGAAGGTCAACCAGACAAATCTGACCACCAAGGTTATAGCCTACAAGGAGAGATAAAGCATATACACAAACAACTGAAATATATAGCAGAAAGTATATTGTGCCATAAACAGAGACATAAAGGAGAGTTCTCTATTATGAGATCCAGAGGAAGAAGTGATTACTCCCAGTGAGGGATCATAAGGAGGCTTCACAGGAAGAATGACATTCCAAGCCAAAAACACAACAGAAACAAGAACACCCAAGTAGGAAATCAAGGACATACAGGTATGGGTTTGAGACATACAGTAGTAACTGGGTTTGATTTGAGACTAAGTGGTCATGAAGGGAGGGATGGTAATAACAGCTAGCAATCCAGAGAGCCGTGGCTAAATTGGGTAGCTGAATTATAGCCAGAGTGAGTATTCCAAAATCAGACTCAGAATTTAAACTCAGTGTAGAAGGAAGTGGAAGGAGAAAGTGAAAAGTTAAAAGCCAGGGGAATCTCCTAACTTTACTCAAAAATTAAGACAATAAAATCAACACAAAATCAATGTGTACAGATATGTAAAGTCCTTTCCAAAAGCAAGAAGAAAGGAGGACAAAGGCTTGGATGATGTTATTAATATATTTGAACAATGAATGTGACCACATCAAAGTATGGTCAACAAACTTGGGAAAATCTAGAAAAACAGAGGAGGCCTTCTGACTCCAAATTCACCTAAGGCAGAGAAATACTGGAGGCTAGGGGACACAAAAAAGGGACACATCACCTCCTCTGCAGCAGGATAAGGTCCTTTCATGAAGCTTACAAGGGAACAGCATATAGAAGCCTTTAGGGGTATGGGCTCTCAAGAGTCAGAGGGACCTGGTTCCAATTTCTGTTCCACCTCTTACAAGCCTGGACAGAGCCTCAGTTTCCTCATTTGTAAATTGAGGCTAACTGGGCCTACTTGGCAGGACCACTGGGAAAATTAAATGTCCTACTGTTTGCAAAGCACTTAGGACAATACCTAGCATATAGCAAGCTATCAATAATCTTAACTTTTTTGTAATTGTATTCTTTCTCCCACAAACTATTCTATGGTATTATTCCGTACTAAACAAGCTTGATGATAAATTTCATTTCTCAGATGTTATTAAAAAGCAATATCCTAGCAAAATCCAGAATCCTGTTAATAGGAAAGGAATATTTAAAATAATAAATTGGCATTCCATTCTGAGCAGTCACTCAAGTCTAAATACAATACTGTCCCCCAAAGACTGATTATTTCCACATACAAAACAAAATACATTTTGTGACCAAAGAACCAAACTTAGTCTTACTGAGAGGCTAGGTGGCACCCACCAAGCTAGCCTTACCTACTGCCACCCTCAATATACAAGCCAATTTGTGTAATACTTTCCCATACTTCTGCTCCATTTTCTACCTGCCCCATACCTGTCAGTCATGCACCATGGTGAAGCACTTTATCTCCCTCTATAACCTTCTAGAGGCCAAAGATGCTATCTTATCCATCCTTCCATTCTTTCTTTCATATCCCAATATACCTTGCATCAAACAGAACCACAATAAGCATTTATTGTAAAAATGAATTTCAAACATAACTTTCCTTAACAAAACAATCCATTGCAATGTCATTCCTGCACCAAGGCCCTCCTTTGATCTACCGAACTTTCTAATTCTCCACTTTTTTTCCCTTCCCCTCCTTAACCTCTCCATGCCTGAGCTAGAAAGTATTACAGAAACATCAACAGACTTAATTTACAGGGTCACAACAAATTCATACAACTGGGACCAAGCCATCACTGGGCTCAGATATATTTTTATTCATATCTACTTGATGTCTCCATAGCAACTTTCCAAAGAGCAGTGTTGTGCAGGGTTTTAGAACAAGGGGTCTGAAGTCAGACAGAACTCAAGTCTTCAGGCAAGATACTTAACTTCCCTACACTTCATTTTCCTCATCTGTAAAGTGGAGTTCCTAAATGAGGCAATTAATGCAAATCCTTAATAATGCAGAGTAAGGGCTCAAAAAACTGGAAACTATTACCATTTTTTACTTTGTCTAAGTAATCTTCCAACCCCTCTCCCCTCTTCCACTCCTTTGTAGGCCAACTAGGTACCTCCTCACCTACTCTACCAAAGCAATTCGGCTGAGTTCCAGTCACTGACTTGGAGAGGCAATGTAGAAAGAACGCAGGAACCACGAGTCCACTGGAACAACGCACCCAGCTAGTGCCATATATTAGACAGGTGACCAGTACTAATCATTTCATCTTTGCCTCAGATTCCTCAACTACAAAATGGGTATTCTGACATGCCCTTTACAGAATCTCTGTGCGAATTAAATGTAGAAATATGAAAAAGGCATTAAGCAGATAAACAAGGGGAAGAATAAGTGAAGTGATAAGGCTTTCAAGTGAAACAGACCCAGTCTCAAATTCCAGTGCTATCAATTAACTAGCTGTGTGACCTCGGGCAAGTTAAATTCTCCAATCCTCGGTTTGTCTGTAAAATGAGAACAGTAACTTCACAAGACTCTTAAAGAGATTTAAAACAATGTGCAGCCTACTTGGCATGATGATTTCCCTTCCTTCTTTCAGCCTCTTTTTTTTTCTCTCCATCTCAAAAATTCCCCTGTATTCAGCAGACCAGTAAAGTCCACCACTTCCAATGTTATCGACATCTAACAGCAAATTAGGCAAGTCCTACTATACAAATACACTATTGTCCTACCTGAAACATAACACTAAAAAGAAATTTCAAGGGATAAGGTAAAAATATAGAGAGTTCTAATATTTCCTTCCCATATCCAAAGGAAGGTCTTACATAACCTTAGAATTTGGAAATTCATTTTGGAGGTGACCACACTATTAGGCAAACTGTTTAAAGACAAAGATGAATAGAATAGACTTGGTGTAGCTCCTAGCACAGTGACTGGCAGAGACCAGATGCTTGGTAAATACTATTTACCATTGATACTATTGGCAAATACTATTGTGATCCATTACAGTTTTTAAAAACCTCCCTTCACACACATGCTTCTCTGAGCAAGTCTGTGCAAAGTGAACTCTCTGCTCAGTCTCCCTTTCTCTTCAATTCCCAATTTTCCCACAGCAGTAGTGGCTGCTTAACTTTTGTGTCTTATATTTGTTCATTAACTCCATTCCACTTTACTGAAAGCCCTTTCTCCAGGGACCAGTGATCTTCAGATGGCTAAATTCATGGTTTTTTCCTAAGAAGGAAACCTCCCTGCAGCCCCACACACAGATGACGTACCCACATTCTTCCCTCAGTCTGTACAGGCTCCTTCTCCCCTGTGGCTCCCACTGAAAGCACAGTGACTCGACTCTCCTTCAACTTCAAAAACCAGTCTTTCTCTCTGTCCTTCCGTGGCTCCTCCTTTTGCCCCTAAATATCCCCTAGGGCTCTGTACTCACCATTCCTCCTTTCCTTCTGTACTGAATTCTGTTGGTTCTACTTTTCAGAGAGATGATATAAATATCCCATTCTATGTACACAGCCATACCCTGCCCTACAGGCCATTCTCTCAAGAACCGGAGCGATCACCTCCTTACTGGTCCTCTGTCTGCCACTCTGTTCTCCACACAGTGCTCAGGGTGATTTTTATTTAAAGAAATATACTCTGCTTGTTACTCTCCTGCTTTAAAACCTTCAGTGGTTTCCCACAATGCTTTTTTGTAAAGCTTAGACTTCCTATAATGGCCTGCAAAGGCCCCATATGAGGTGGGCCCTTCTTACCTCTCCTATTTACCTCATGCTGCTCTCCACACCCATTGACCTCACTCTAATCCCTTGGTGGTCTCCTTTCAGTTCCTCAAAAATAATAATTTATTACCCCAAGGCCTAAACACTTGTGTTTCCTCTCCTTCCTGGAACATTCTCCACAGGTCTTTTCACCAGGCTGGCTCCTTACCAGTCAGACTTTAGTTACCTCCTCTACAATGCGGTGTCTGGCACTCAGTGGGTGCTCACTAAGGATCTGTTGAATGAATAGGTAGATTCCAAGGTCTTCATAGGGTAACTCCAAATGTAAATATCTGGAATCAATCTCACTCTTCAGTTTTAGTACCTTATTTCTAAATGCCTGCTCAACATCCATACCTCAGAGTTACCATACCAAGTATCCATCATCTTTTCCCAAAGCAGTTCCTCCAATATTCTGAAATTATATGAGCAATACTATCCACACTTTCTACTTCAGAACTGTGAATTACCCATTCATTTGCTCTACCTGCCTGAAATACAAATCATGCTTTAAAATTGAATTCAAATATCACTGCATTCACTCATGCATTCAATCAACCACTTATTCATTCAACAAATGCTGACTCAGTGCCTTTTTAGGCAGGCACTAATGTTAGATACTGGAAAGCAAGGCAGACATATTATTTGTCTGTTATACACCAGTCAAATAATCATACAAATATTTAACTGTAAACTAAAAAAATGCTATGAATGAAAATGTGCTAGAAACTATGAGAAAAAAATAAGTGAGACATCAATAAACACTCGATAATGTGCTGAGATAAAACTTACACTAGGCAGCCTTGGAGGGTGAGCAGGCCAAGCAGAGGGTTCGGCCAAATCCTGGGAGCAAGAAGAAACCACCACCTTAAGGTACACCTACCACTGTGCCTTATAAATTAAACCAACTGGATCTGTCTTGTGCCTCTCCCACCCCATCCTCATCTTACTGTTGTTATCTGAGAGAAAGGACACAGAGTGTCTCTTACGTGCCAACACCTCCAGGAGATACTGATCCACATGTCTAGTACCTAAGAAGTCTATGCTTGTAGAAAGCTCCCACATGACTGATACGCAGCCTAGTTTGTAAATCATATTCCCAAACTACGCACTCAATAAATAGGTATTAATTATTCTCTCATTAAAAATCTCTTAAGGTCATGAATGTAAGTCATGAAACCATAAAACTCTTAGAAGACAACATAGGCAAAAATCTCCTAAATATAAGCATGAGCAACTTCTTCCTGAACACATCTCCTCAAGCAAGGGAAACAAAAGCAAAAATGAACTCATGGGACTACATCAAACTAAAAAGTTTCTGTACGGTAAAGGACACCATCAACAGAACAAAAAGGCCTCCTACAGTATGGGAGAATACATTTATAAATGACATATCACCCAACACCAATATCATGCCTCAACACCCAAAAAGCAAATAACCCGATTAAAAAATGGGCAGAAGATATGAAGAGACAGTTCTCCAAAGAAATTCAGATGACCAACAGACACATGAAAAGATGCTCCACATCAGTAATTATCAGGGAAATGCAAATTAAAACCACAGTGAGATATCATCTCACACCAGTAAGGATGGCCAGCATCCAAAAGACTAAGAACAATAAATGCTGGTGAGGATGCGGAGAAAGGGGAACCCTCCTACACTGTTGGTGGGAATGTAAGCTAGTTCAACCATTGTGGAAAGCAATATGGAGGTTCCTCAAAAAACTCAAAATAGAAATACCATTTGACCCAGGAATCCCACTTTTTGGAACTTACCCAAAGAATACAACTTCTCAGATTCAAAAGGACATATGTACCCCTATGTTTATTGCAGCACTTTTTATAATAACCAAGATATGGAAGCAACCTAAGTGTCCATTAGTAGATGAATAGATAAAGAAAATGTGGTACATATTCACAATGGAATACTATTCAGCCATAAGAAAGAAACAAATCCTACCATTTGCAAAAACATGGATGGAGCTAGAGGATATTATGCTCAGTGAAATAAGCCAGGAGGAGAAAGTAATGTGCCAAATGATTTCCCTCATTTGTGGAGTATAACAACGAAGCAAAACTGAAGGAACAAAATAGCAGCAGACTCAGTGACTCCAAGAAGGAACTAGTGGTTACCAAAGGGGAGGGGTGTGGGAGGGCAGGTGGGGAGGGTGGTAGAAGGGGATTGAGGGGTGTTTTGTTTAGAACACATGGTGTGGGGATCATGGGGAAAACAGTATAGCACAGAGAAGGCAAATAGTGAATCTGTAGCATCTTACTACACTGACGGACAGTAACTGCATTGGGGTATGGGTGGGGGCTTGATAATATGTGTAAATGTAGTGACCACATTGTTTTTCCATGTGAAACCTTCATAAGAGTGTATATCAATAATACCTTAATAAAAAAAATCTCTAAGGTCAGTGTGGTAAACTTTCTAAAATTGGTTGCAATAATGGTAACCAATGGGGTATGTGCTGGGGACTTGATAATGGGGGGAATCTAGTAACCACAATGGTGCTCATGTAATTGTATATTAATGATACCTACATGAAATGAATGAATGAAGGAGGGGAGGGGAGGGGAGAAGAGGGGAGGAGAGGAGAGGAGAGGAGAGGAGGAGTAGAGGAGAGGGAAAAAAAAACATATTGCATGCCCTTTTGCAGTGTGACATTGATATTCTATCCTTCAAGAGGTGGAGTCCATGCCACCTCCCTTTGATGTGGGCTACAGCTGTGGCTTATTTTAAATAAAGAATGGGGCAAAAGTGATGATATATGACTCTCATGCCTAGGCTTTAAGAGATCCTTGGAAGGTCCGGCATAGCCCCTTTGGACGCCAACAACCATGTAGAAGGAGCCCGAGCTTGAGTAATGAATGATGAGAAACCAAGAGAGAGTAGGACCTCATGGAGCAAACCAAGCTATCCCAGCCAACGTAAGCACCAAGGCCCCAGATATGTGAGTGGAGCCATGTTGGCTCCTCCAGTTCAATCAACATCACCTGGGGCAAAGCAGTATGTCCCTCTTCCCTGAATTACTAACTCACAGACAGAATCATGAACAATAAAACAGTTGTCATTTGAAGCCACTTAAAGTTTTTAGGTGGTTTGCTCCACAGTAATAGATAACTGAAACAGTCAAAATTATTTTAGCAATAATTCAAATATTTCCCATCTTTGATGGTCACGAAACTCTTCCTTATATTAAAATTTCTCCTCTTTCAATTTAAGCCCATTTCCTCTTAAGTGGTTGAAGTACATGAAGAACAATTAATCAAAATCCCCCTGGCAAAAACTGTTCTCATACTTGAAGATGGTAATCAAGCCATCCCTTAGCTTTTCTTCTCTAGGCTAAAATGGTCCCTTTTTTTAAAAAATAGTGATAGGACTTGTTAACTTTTTAATCATTTTTATCCTCTCTTAAGCATGGGAGCATTAAAATTGGATGCCACATGCCAGTATCTAAGAGCGATTATTTCCTAACCCTTTTTATGGTTTACCTTTCTATAATCAAATTCCACATAATACCAAATATGGTGTGTTAGAACCCCAAAAGTTGGGGTTACCCTACACATAATCACTTGCCAGAAATATTGAGAAATCTTTTCTGCTCTTAACTCTCAGTTTACTCCATTTTATGCTGACTCCCTTCACTCACCAAACTGCAGGAGGTTCTAACAAATTCTAGATATTTGAGATACAACAGAAAAACTTGAGAGATTGGAGTGGACACAACATTAATTTCAATCAAGGTCTCTAACTACACAAAGCCTTGTCATCTATTGGTCAGGCAGGCTCTGGGTACCTCCTCCTTCTACCTTGATGAGAAAGTGGTCTTGTAAAAGGCAAGATTTCAGCACTTGCTTATTATAACAAAAGGCATCTTTTCTGTAGAACCCAAAGAGTAATTCTTAACTACAAAGAGAAAAACCAGTTGCTCAATGCACTGTAAACATACTCTCTGAGTCTGGACTGACTATATGCTTCAATGTCAGAAGTAGCTTTATAATCACCAATAAAATAGGGATAATAATGCCTACCCCACACAGAATATTGTAGGTATCAAACAAGCAGATACAACGGAAATAATTTTGTAAAGTACTATAAAAATGTTTGGTGGTATTGTGGAACTAGGTTTCAGCTAGCCCTATAAATCTTCAAATTAACTTTGAACAGTTACCTGACGGGTTCAGGTAACATACACAAGAGCACCACAGGCTCAACTTCATCAAATAGGAACCCAAAACCTGCCATCGAACTAAGAGCTTATGAATTTTCTAATTCTGCCAAAAACTTTATTACTGCCAAAAACAAACATGCCAAGACTAATAAAAATGTTCAGACTAATGGTTTGACCCACTTCAGCCACTGTCTGATTGTGCCAGGCTCTAGGTCAGGGACTAGACTCAGTTAAGGAACGCAACAGTCTAGTGGAAGAGTCAGTGCTGTGGAAGTCCAAATAAGGAAGACTAACTCTACCTGAGGAAGTCAGAGAAGGTTTAACAGATAAACTAAGTCTCCTAGGGGATAGGGACTTTGCCAGTCAGCGGACGAGGCCACTAGGTGAAGACACAGAGACATAAAAAGACATCATATAACCAGAGACTGGAAAAATGAAAATTTCAAGAGGCTGAAGAGGAGAGCTGTGATTGGGAAAGGACAGGGAGCTAGGACAGGTAACAGTTAACAAGTGGAATCAGGTCAAACTTTGAAGGACTTTACCTATCAGGCTAAGTAAGGAACAGGGAACTCATGGCACTCTGAAAACAAGAGAATGAAAAGATTAGATTTGGCGTTTAGAAAGATAACTTTGGCAACAATGTGGAAAGAGGAGCGGAGAAAGACCTATGGTGAAATAGCAAAAGCCCAGTCAAGATCTGATAACAGTATGAACCAGCAGTTAGAAACTCAAATTCCCGAAGACAAAGTAAATAAAATGTGACATCTCTGGTGCACCAGATCCAGGAGAACACTAGGATCTGCAGTCTTTGAATAGTGCAGGCCCTGCCAAAAAGTTAACACACATAAAATTTTAAGCTACTGGGCTTGTTGAACAAAACGTCTAATTTTTGACCTCTGGTAAATTAAGGTGAGACAATGGGACTGAAGAAAAACCACCCATCAAACAGTACTCCAGTATAATCAAAAGGGTTTAGCAACCACACATTTAGATCATTTAGAGGATGTGAGGCATAAAAAGAACGAACAAGAAGACTTGGTGCATATAATTAAGAGTTCAAACACACAGCAATACAAGCAGATAAGAGATACTGGGTAGAGGAAATAATTGTTAAACATGTTTAGTTTTTTTTTTGTGACACAAACATGCATTCCTTTTATCAACAAAACAGTTTCCTAAAACAATACAAACAGCATGTTCATCAGCAGAAAGCTGGTCATGGGTAAGGGGGCCCAGGCTGCAGAGGGGCCCCTAGGCACCCACCCCCACTGGCAGGGGGTCACACAAAGAAGCGCTTTATTCTGTCACTGTCAACCATATATGCTGAATTTATGATGCCTTTTGGGTGCCCTCGTAGGTCTGTCAAATTGGACAAAGTTTGTCAAAATCTGTCAAGTTGGAAAAAAAGATGTGAATGTCGGGAGAGACAACTGGGCTGGTAAGATATACTAAAGAGCTAAATTTATGGACATACTTGGGATCCTTGAAGGAAGGGGGTAGGGTAGAGTGAAAAGGTACCCAAGGCCCTGAGATGCCTTGAAGCATCTCAACATTTATGGGATAGCCAAAAGAGAATGAGAAAAAATAATAAAAGGATACTCTAGATACTCAGAAGAGACTAAGTAGCCAAATGAACAGTTACTAGGAAAAAAAAGAACAGTTCAACAGTGCCAAATGCTAGACAGAGATAAAGATGGAGGCTGAAACCAGAACATGGGGTTTGGTAGGAGTTTACTTGTGATCTCAGGAAAACATGAGTAGGATAATGGGGGTAGCAGTCAAAACAACGAAGAGCTGATACAAGAATCCAAGATAAGGAACTACAGGACAGGTTCTTCCTCATTTACCCTTACTGTGAACCTACTATACACAAAGTACCATGGATATAATTCTAACAAAACAGATGCTGATTCTCAATATACCTATGACTGGAGTAAACACAGAGCCCTCCTGAGTACTCATCCAGTCTTGGTGAGCAAGAAGAGACCTCACAGAAGTGACTGCTAGGCTGAAGCCAGCTGGCTAAGTTGGGGCAGGGTGTTTTCAGAAAAGGGAGGCTTATCTACAAAAAGGCCTGAGGTAAAAGACAACATGGACCATTTGGGGATAATTCTAAGGATCATCAGCCAACTTTGAGGGAGGCAGCGAACTAGCAACGAAGCTGAAGAGGTAAAAAGTTCAAAGGTGAAGAGCAGGAGGGAGACAGGGCAATAGCCCGAACAGAATTAGGAATATGGGGAGGTTCCTCATACCTCAGAAAGGAATAAAGAAACTCACTGGTAAGACAGTGTTCTCTACAATTCAATATTTACAAATATTAAGTAGATAAGCAAATAACACGTGCTTCTCTTTTCTTTTAACAAAGGTTTGGTTTGACTAAATTTTTCACATGCCCCAAAAGGACAAAAAATACAAAAGCAAAAAGATGTATAAAGCTGTAAACCTAACATGTTTGACTTCTCTAAGGTTTATATAATACAATGTCTAAGTCTAAGACTACATCCAGATCCTAAACGAAATGAAACTTTATCCGCTTAAGATCCCCTCCAAAGACCTGAAGGACTAACTTTAAGATACCCAAACTGATAAGGCACTGACTCACTTCTGAAGACCAAGGATCTTCCCAGTTTCTACTGCAGCTCAGTCTAGCTAGAGAAACTAAGAGAAGACAAGTATGGGATTACCTGATTTTGCCTGTTTCAAAACACTATCACAGCAGACAGCAAGCTGCCTCCAGTTCCTGCCGCTGAGGTCCTTGGAGCCATGTTCAGATGAGATCATCTCAGGAACCAACTGCAGCGGCTTTCAAGCGAAGTGAATGGTGCCGCCTGGGGACGTATCTTTGGTAAGCAAGATTGCAATAGAGCAGGCAGTTTACCCAGGCGGTGCTGACTCACGCTAGGCAAAACTCCTATTTCCCAAGCAACTCAGCCTGAACCAACTGCAATCAGTCGCAACCTAGAAAAGAACAGGAACCCCACTGATTTTTTTAAAACAGAGTTCTGATGACTGGGGGTAAGTAAACCTCAAGTCCCTACTGCCGGTCACTCGGGCACCTCTGTAGCTCTTACCTGGAAAGCTCCAGTAGTCACTTCCTGACATTTCATTTGAGAACAGCCTGGGGCTCAGGACAGCAAGATTACTGAAGGTAGTAGGTTCACAGCTCTGAAGATTTCCCCAAGGGATCCGATAAAGAAGTCACTTTGCATTTACAAATTAGAACATCTGGGTCAGAGGACTGGGGAACTTGCCTAGTCATCGCTAGCTGGTGAAATCATTAGGGTGAATTTTTGTCAGCTCTTACCAGGCTCACTGTTCTTTTCCCCCACTAGGCCTTCTCTGACCTATTTCTCTTAGCTCAAGTTCTCTAATTAAGACAGACATAATGGGGCTTCTTTTGTTTACTCAGCTGCCCATTTTGAATGCAAAAACTAAACTATATTTATCACATCTACTAGATGCTTAAGGAATATAGAAAAACTGCACTAACATTTGCTTTTAAAAGAAAAATCCCTGAATTTATGTGAATTCTCATTTATTAGCCAGCTTACTTAAAAAGTCAATTCTCAAATGACTCACTCATCAACAGCTATTAATTACAGAATTTGCCCTGACAGGCTGGAATCAGCATTGGTGCTATGCAAAGAAAAGATTAAGTCCTTGCTTTCTATGTGTTTTCACTTGACAAGAAAGAAACTAAAGTTGGTGTCAGATCCTTCTGTTCCCTGCTCAAAACCTCCCACCACCACATGCTATTCCTCAGCATGGGTATTCGAGGCCACCACACCTAGCCTTGTCCATCCTTCAAGGTAGGTCTCAATGGCATGAACTCTAGCTGTAGCTGCCAACCCTGCTTGTTGTTCAATAAACATTAGGTTAATTAAAATGTATGTGCAGATGGTCAGAATTTGGGCTTTATAAACTGTGCTACTTAATTCTATTCCTTTTCAGGGGGCTAGTTTTTTAAAAAGTTATTTACCCAACTCACTTAAATTCCCCTTAATTACATCATCACTTCAGTAGGATAGCTACACTGAGCTTTTATAAGCTTTTATGAAATGTTCCCTTTTATTTCCTCCCTTTCAGTGTTTTCCTTTTCAGAAAATGGCTGTGTTTAAATAAGTTTTCCTACAGCATGCATTAATTAGTTCTTTTCAGATGATAAAAGCATCTTTACAGTAGTTGACAACCATTATCTCATGGACCACACTTCAAAAAATATTTCTGTAGTTGATGATAAGTCACAAACATTCTAATGTGGAAAAACTCTCAAGGTACATAGACGGTAAGGACAAATATGGAACCCCTTTGGAAAAAAACACAGTATTGTTAGATGTTTCTGACTCATTCTTTATTAGTAAACTTTAAATAAGGAAGCAAAAACCTAGACAGTACTGTGCTCAGGAAGTAAATGTAAATTCTATGAAGGGCAATACAGGGGCCAAAAGCATCAGGACTTCTAATTCTGCTAAGATAAACACCATTTAGCAGGTGAAGAGGGCTGTCACAGCTCATCATTTTTCTGTTTGGGATTCTGTACAGTTCCAATCAGTTTCCCCCCGAGTATAACCTTTCTCCATCTTAGTTCCTTCCTTTAGACTAGAAAGGTTGAGGATTACACACTTAAAGCTTTAAAAAGATGCTAAATTTGAACTAATGGATTCAGGCACTTAAAGTTTATTTTTTTACTCAGGTTTTTTTAATTAAAGTATTGTTGATACACAATCTTACATTGATTTCAAATACACAATACAGTGGTTCAACAGTTACATATTATTATATCCTCAACCCCTCTAATGCAGTTACTATCAACATAATAAGAGGTTATGGAATCATTGACTACATTCTCCATGCTGTACTACCATCTCTGTCAGGCACTTGAAGTTTTATGAGGCTGTATGAGACAAAATAATTGAGACTTAAGTTCTTTCAATGCATCATCTTAAAATTCAGACAAGTAACACAGTTTTACTTTTAATGGGTGGTCACAAGAAATATTTAATGTGTGTGTATTTTGCACACACCCAGTTTTACTAGACCAGAAATGTAATGCCATTTATAGCCCACTTTTTTTCAAGAGATCTTAACATTATAAAGAGTAAGCAGGTATCAAAAGGGAAATAAAATATTCATTTTTCAGGAATCTATACTCTTCCACATCCATAGAAAATTACCAAATACATACAAAAACATATGGGAGTCGACAGTGACTGCAATGGGGTATGTGGTGGGGACCTGATAATAGGGGAAGTCTAGTAACCATAATGTTGCTCATGTAATTGTATATTAATAATAGCAAAAAAAAAAAAACATATGGGAGGATATACACACCAGGAGGGAACAGCAATGGAAGTGGATCAAGGACCTATTCTTTTTTTTTTTCTGGTGTGTGTACATTTTATTTTTGTATTGTATACAGATAATTTGAACTCAAATTGCCCTAGCAATTGCTTGTGCATTCTTTTTTTCTTTTTTTTATTAAGGTATTATTGATACACACTCTTATGAAGGTTTCACATGAAAAAACAATGTGGTTACCTCATTCACCCATATTATCGAGTCCCCTCCCATACCCCATTGCAGTCAGTGTCCATCAGTGTAGTAAGATGCCACAGAGTACCTACTTGTCTTCTCTGTGCTACACTGTCTTCCCCGTGACTCCACACACACCACGTGTGCCAATCATAATACCCCTCAATCCCCTTCCTCCTCCCCTTTGGTAACCGCTAGTCCCTTCCTGGAGTCTTTGAGTCTGCTGCTGTTTTGGCAAGGACCTATTCTTAGCTTTATCAATATTTGAATTTTTTTTAACAAGCTGTGGGTAAAATTGAAACATTTCCAGAAATTCGCCTGGCCTTGGTACATCTGCATATCAACAGACGTTCAGAGGTGCAAAGAAGTATGGCTTTAGTGTATTTGCATCTTTCCTCAGGGGTAGAGAAGTTCATCTCCATATCAGTGGGTATTACCTGGGCAACTGGAGGGCTTATCTGTACCTGAGAGGTGAGGGGGAGGGCCGATTTTGCTGCTACTAGAGCAGAAGAGAGAGAGATGGGCCGGACTGCAGTTTTGTAAGCAATAAATAGATTTTAAACTTTATTTCTCCCTTTGACTGATTTCAGTTTTTAGAGGTATTTTGCCCCGGGATTTCCTCTCCCTGGACTAACACAAGCATATATGCAAATATTATTTGGTAATTTAAAATTCAGTTAAAGTTTTAAATTGTTTACACTTATAAACTAATCTTCCCCTTCTCATTCTTTCATCTCAACACTTCCCTTTTACCTACTTTCCCATTCCTAACATCCTAAATGATACTACACATTTCTTTTCATCAAAGTTAATCTTATTTGTGTCCACATCCCTTTCCTGATTGAGGAGCCACTGAATTGATAAACCCAAATTCCCAGGAACCAGTGGCTGTTTCACCTTGTTGAGAATTAGAGACACTCAAATTCTAATCTTTGGCGTCCTGGGATCTCACAACCTTTTTTAAACTAGAGTACCTCTTCTCCAAAAAAGACATGAGTGTCAACCAGATATCTATCATCTAATAAATCAGATGTTAAACAGGAAAATTAGCAAATAAGCCAATTAAAAAATGGACAGAGCAGCTAAACAGACACTTCTCCAAAGAAGAAATTCGGATGGCCAAAAGGCACATGAAAAGATGCTCCACATCACTAGTCATCAGAGAAATGCAAATTGAAACCACAATGAGATATATCACCTCACACCAGTTAGGATGGCCGCCATCCAAAAGACAAACAACAAATGTTGGCCAGGATGTGAAGAAAGGGGAACTCTCCTACACTGCTGGTGGGAATGTAAATTAGTACAACCATTGTGGAAAGCAGTATGGAGGTTCCTCAAAAAACTCAAAATAGAAATACCATTTGACCCAGGAATTCCACTCCTAGGAATTTACCCTAAGAATGCAGCAGCTCAGTTTGAAAAAGACATATGCACCCCGATGTTTATCGCAGCATTATTTACAATAGCCAAGAAATGGAAGCAATCTAAGTGTCCATCAGTAGATGAATGGATAAAGAAGATGTGGTACATATACACAATGGAATATTATTCAGCCATAAGAAGAAAACAAATTCTATTTTGCAACAACATGGATGGAGCTAGAGGGTATTATGCTCAGTGAAATAAGCCAGGCGGAGAAAGACAAGTACCAAATGATTTCATTCATATGTGGAGTATAAGAACAAAGAAAAAACTGAAGGAAGAAAACAGCAGCAGATTCACAGAACCCAAGAATGGACTAATAGTTACCAAAGGGAAAGGGACTGGGGAAAATGGGCGGGAACGGAGGGATAAGAGGGAAGAAGGAGCATTACGATTAGCAGATGTAATGTTGGGGGGGCACGGGGAGGGCAGTACAACTCAGAGAAGACAAGTAGTGATTCTATAGCATCTCACTACGCTGATGGACAGTGACTGTAATGGGGTTGGTGGGGGGGACCTGATGAAGGGGTAGTTTAATAATCGTAATATTGCACATGTAATTGTAAATTAATGATAATAAAAAAAAAAGAAAAAAAAAGACCAGAACCATTTAATAGTTGTTACTTCTTGTAGGGATGCAGGATAGGGATATATCTTCTGCTTTATATATAGACTTTTGGACTATTTTAGTATTTTTTAATAAGCAGTGTAAGCTAATTAATATTACCATAAGTAAAATACCTAAAATAACTTGACAAAAAGAAACAGAACAATTAGAACAAGTTGGTAGGGGTATTCTGAGCCAAATATTCAGCGTATTTAAAACTATATTCATTGAGGCAGGCTTATAAAGAAGTAGCCAGTAAGTCATAATTTTGGGATAGCACTGTTTGCTCATTCCCCTACACTGGCAGCTCTGTGCTAGAAACAGTGCTGTGCTGGGTACTACAGGGTAAAGGGAGAGAGTCAGTCTCATGCTCACACTTCCTGCTTCTTGGTTAGTCTTGGCTAAGTCTTCCCTCCTTCAAGAAAAATATGGTGGTGGGAAAAAGCAAGTCAACAGACTACTAAACACTGTACGTAGGTAGGCAAAGCCACATGGAGAGCTAACAACACACAACTCCAAAATCTGCTCTGTCAGTCAAACCTGTCACTAAGTAATCTGATGAACTTGAAAACCAGATCCACTACCTATGAGAAAAGCTGAAATAAAAAATGATGACAATACACAATGCTGGCGAGGATGCAGAGAAACTGGATCTTACACATTGTTGGTGGGACTGTAAAATGGTATAGTCACTCTGGGAAATACTTTGGCAGTTCCTTCAAAAAACGAAATATACACTTACATTAAGACTCAGCAATTGTATTCCTGGGCACTTAACCCAGAGAAATTAAAACTTCTGTCCACACAAACACCTGTAGACAAATGTCCATAATAGCATTATCCATTAATAGCCAAAAACTGGCAACAACCAAAATGCCCCTCAATAGGTGAGTGGTTTTTTAAAAACTCACTTTTAAAAAAAATATCTATTCCACAGGATATTACTTAGCAATAGAAAGGAATGGATTATTGCTATACATAATAACTTGGATGAAGGGTATCACATTAAGTGAAAAACACCAATCTCAGAAGGCTCCATACTGTTATGATTCCACTTCTATATAACATTTCAGAAATAATAAAATTACAGAGATAGATAACAGATGACTGGTTGAAAAGGATTAGGGATGATGGGGGAAAGGGGATATGTGTGTGACTATGAAACTGTATTCAATTCAACTGTCCAACCACTATGGAGAACTAAGGATGGTGAAAAGTTTGTAAAGCAGAGCACATTTCATATTATTTTGCAGTCACTCCTATGCCAGAAACAAACAAAAAAAGATTCTTTAAGCACAGTCCAGTTGCTGACCCTACCACCTAAAATACATTTCAGGGCTTACCTGTGCCCTATCCTTGCCAGTGTTTTTATCTGAGCTCCCCCAGAGCCATGAAATGAAACAGAAGGCAGCAGAAATAAGCCAGGAAGAACGAATTCTCACTGCAATTTTGACTCAACATCCAGCCAAAAGTGTCCTGCTTGAAATCAAAAGCATCTAAAAACCACAGCAATTAGAAAAATAAATTGAGAAAGATGCAGTTACCAGGTAGGCACCACACATCTGACAGGCTTCTTACTGCAAACAGTTTTTCTTACCAAAGTCTCAGCAGCAGCCTCCAAAATGTGAGGGAGAGTTCAGGGGAAAAAACTGAAATGGTGCTTCCTCTGTGCTTCTCCAAGCCAGTCCTCACAGGCCCTCACATGTACTGAAAGCAGGACACAAGTCTCCAGCCCAGAGAACAAAATTTTACTTTCTCTACTTTTACTGAAAGCGGTCTATCGTCATTTATTCCACTATGACAACAGGAGGCCTTGTCAGGCACCAACACCTGTGTTATGTAGAAGTCAATTTATTGAGTAGGCTTAAACAAACATGAAGACCCCCAAAAAAGAAAACACTGAAATATTAAAAACCACCAATAAATTCAATAAATTCTCCTCTAACAAATGCTCTTCTTGTTTAGCTGAATAGGCTTTTCTAAGGGTGACTAACTTACATATCAAATACAATTATAATCTTACAATTAGGAATATAAACTATAAAACAATCTGTGCTAACAGAACTCAAACTGGTAAAGCAAGTAATGTGTATTGCTAGTATTTTTAAATCACATTTATAAATTCATTTTTAAAAAGGATCATTTTAAGCCCATATTGTATGAAATGGAACTGATTTCTAGAGACCTACTCTGAAAAGTAATCTTAATAGATGAGCTAATGGCATGTGAGGCATCTTAGCCTGGTGGCTGTGAACTCAGCCTTTACAGCCAGACTTGGGTTCGAACACTGCTGTGGCCTTAGGACCATTGTTTGACTTCTCTGGGCAGTGTTTTCCCATCCGTGGAACACACACATGTAACACCACCTACACCTCTTAGGGTTGTTGGAAAGATGAAATGAGTTCACCTAGTAAAGTCTCTGGCACACAGTAAGCAAGCACACAGTGACCGCTGGAAATTTTTATACAGATAAAATATGGCACAAAGAGAAGTACCACACAGTAAAAGAACTGTCAGTATTTTGATCAGTCTTACACAAAATTCTCATACTTTTAGACGAGGATAAGCCTTCCCCTAACTCCCACCAAAGAATACATAAAATTTCATTCAGAAAACAGTGTCATCTGACACAATGGAATGAATGAAATAAATCCTGCTGAGCCTGCCTAACGTTTACTAAGCTCTCATGGGCAACATAGGATTTCAACTGGAAAGGGGACTGTTCTGTCAAGACAGTTTTATAATATCCTTCACCAAATGAAGTGTTCAAAGTGAAAATTCAAGACGTCACATAGAACGCAGAGACTCTTTAAGAAATATCTGTACCCTCACTCAGGATGCCCATCCTTCTTTCCTAACCAAGGTTACAATAACCAAAGTCCTCTGTACTGGCACATGGTCTGACAACATGCTATCCTACTGAATAGGCGAGAGTCAACAGTCCAGTAATAGCCACACCCGTTCCCCCGCCCCAGTTAGGAAGATGGGAGTTTGTTCTAGAGATGCAAAGAAAAAAGCATCTTGAATAACCTAGACACATGCAACACCTTTCTCCATTTCTAGGTCTCCCAACTATTCAGAGAACTATAGACATTTTGGACTCAGAAACATAAATTATTTCCAGAAGTGTTAAACAATGCTTCTCCAAAGGCCCCAGAATAGCTAGTAATTTAGACAGCTGTGCTAGGAGCCACAGAAGCTGCATTTTCTAACTAGTACTGCTTCTCAACAATTCAAACTTTCTCGAGGGCAAAGTCCAGACAGAGACAGCAGTGTTCCTTGCAAACAACCAAAACAGTTTCATTATTGTTTAACCACTAAAATAACATCTCCAACAATCTATCCAATTTGACATTTCATCTAACTAAGCAACTAATCCAGGAGGCAAAGCATGCACAGCGAGATTTTTGCTCCGAAGCAATACTCACTTTGACATTGCAGCCACACAAAATAATAATGCTTGTCTCTAGACTACTTACAAAAGGCTTCTAAAAAGCAAGCACAAACTGAGGGCCTCAAAGAAAGTACACAGCCCCCAATTTTATTTTCTGTCTCCCACCTTTAAGCATCTTTACTAGCTGTGAATAGCTACAAGCCAAGACTGACTAACCTCCTTTCTAGTGTTTAGTCAAAAGAGTATGTAAATATCCTTCTTGATAAAGGCACCCAATGCAAGTTCTATCAATTTATTCTTAAAAATATTACAGGTAAGGGTACCTCAGCTAATCCCCAACTATTAAAATTTTGTTTCTGATCTAGCAAATCACAAAGTGATGGAACATCTCTCCCTGAGTAAGAACGGGAGTTCTCAGCTGGTTGCTTCCATGATAGGTAGCATTAAGGAAGAAAATGATCAAGGAGGACCCCTGCTATCAAGTTCCTAAGATGTCCTCAGAACCACCTAGAACAATGCTATTCAAAGTGTGCAGCTGCAAACTCTCTGGTGCTCCACATCAAGATAAGCACACACAAAAAATCCATGTAAGTGTGCACTGCTGTGCATCCAAGGGCACACTTTTTCTGGTAATTCCTTTGCCTTGTACTTTACAAAAATACCAGTTGGCAACAGACTGGGGGAAAAAAACCTTACAAAGCTGGTCCTTGACCACAGACGGTTTGAGGGCACTAAACTTCTTACACTGAAGTACCAGTTCACTCATTTATGGTTCTGAAACAACCAAAGCTCCCTTGCCCTATCACAGCTTCTGATTTGAAAGTCATCAGAGAAACGGAGGTATACTCTATGGTATCATCTAATAGAAAGAGTACTAAATTAGGAGTCAGAAGACCTCACTGCTGGTCGGCAAGAGCCAACTAACTGGCTAGAGACCCCAGGTGAGTCTCGGTCTCCTCTCCTGCCTTAAATTCCTTCTCTGCAAAATGAAGGCAGCCACTAAGGTCAGGGTTTCTCAACATCTACATCCTCCTCCTCCTCGTTATCTAAGTGTGTGGTTCCTTCTTAGAGTAGTACTTTCTCCAAATGTGGTCTGTAGATAAACTACATGGGAATCCCCAGCTTCATTCTCACACACTTTGATTCTATCAAGTCTTGGCTAGAAATCAGGAAGCTGCATTTTTTTACACATACCCAGAGATTCTGATGCGTGCTAAAATGTGAAATTGGTAACATACAGTCATAGTAAAATACCTTTAGGAATCCAAAGAGGTCACAATTTGTGTGTAATCACTAATAAATTATTTTGGGAAAAAAATTTTAAATCAGTATACTGAAACTTACAGAAAGCATTTTCATATGTTTTTATATATCTGTAATACACAGTAACAAATTTCAAGTTGGGAAGACTACATGTATGTTAAAATACATGTCAACATTTACATATACGCCTTCAAAAAATGCTTTCTTGACATGATATTCAGAACCCTTGAATTTTGTACCAATCACTCTCAAAACTAGTGGCTTAGTCTTACATTTGTGTTGTTTCTAAAAAGATGAGACAAGGAGAAAGATTTCAGCCTGCTAGTCATGAGCATTTACTACAAACAACAAGGCAGGTGTGGACAGCCTATATCACAACAAAGAGAAAATTAGATAACTGGCAACATACTTTCATTTTAAGTATTAACTTTGGTAGTAGTATAAGAGACATACTGAAGTGCTGTATAAAAAGTTTTGTCAAATAAATAAAATTTATTAATCTGATGAAGATGATCGGGAGGTGAAGCTGCAGAATTACTATCATTTTTATGTCCCCCATTAATTGGTTGGTTTACTGTCACTATTCAGCATGCTGGTCTGCAACTGTGTCAACAGTCCAGAGTTGAGAAACACTCAACTACATCAATGAGCATGAGGGTGATGATTCAGAGACACTGGGAGTGCTGGGCCCAACCATATGGCAAGGGTAAAAGGGAAGGTCGGGTGACCTTTATCAAGCTTCCTGGGAGTATTATGACAGCCCTCTCCCTACCTGCTGTAGCAAACACTGGCTAAGGTAAACGTCAGCTCTGACAGAATGATCAGGCAAACTCTTCTATCAGTATATGAGAAAATGACTAAAAATGGTACCTGAATCTAGTCTTGCCCAAAGACTAGAAACAGAGGCAGACAAATGTAAAAGAACCTGTAGAACTGAGAATTTTCCACTGTGGACTGGGCAGGCCCTACCGCCTGTTATTCCTTCCCTCCCTATGCCCTCCGTTATGCAAAATTTTAGCCCCAAACTATTCCTTTTCACCCCTTAACATAATCCAAGTTGCCCAAACAATGGCTGCTAATCTGCAAAAACAATTTCTTCCTCTTCCAGGAACCATCTTTGACTAAGGACCCCTCAAACTACCTGCACTTCAGCTGACCTACTCCTGCTTTCTAAAGCCCTAGAAAACACTCCGCCCTCTTTTAAACCAGAACACTCCCTTTGTCCAGCATTTTCAAATAAAGATTTATGGTCTGATGATGTGGGTAAAATTACAGTATTTCCAGAATCTCTCACCTGGCCATAGTTCATCTCCATATCAATAGGTGTTTCCAAGGGGTGGAGAGAAATAGTCCATCTCTACAAGGGCAAGTCAGGGCTTATCTGGACTGGAGAGGTTGGGTGGAGCTCTTTCTTCTGCAGTGGGCGAGAGAGATGTGAAACGACTGCTTGTAAGGAATAAACGGGTTTCTCCCACTTTATTTCTCCCTTTAACTGATTTTGGTTTCAAAGGTATTTTGCCCTGGGATTTTCCCCCCATAGTTACAGATGAATATTCTTCCACACCATGTGAAATAATAATTTAGCATGGTCAAGAGGGAGTATAATTATGGACCCACTGTCTCAAGATCTAGGAAAATGTTGGAAGTCAACAGAGAATATTTTAATCATTATGAAAGTTAAAAAAAAAGGGCAGATTCACAGAAAATGCTGGAAGAACAACATGCTTTCCCATATATTTTAGAATAAAGTATATTGGTACATGTGCCATAAATCTGTATGCATGTGATCAAGATTAAGACTGGAAAGATTTTCCAAAGCAAATGAAAAAAAAAAAAAAGATGGGTTGGGAGAGGAGGATACTTCCTTTACTTAAGAAAAGCTTTTTTTCCCCCCAAGTCTTTCAATATAATCCAGCAATTCCAGGTAAACAATGGTGCAGATTACTAATTATATTTAACTACTCAGAGGCCCAGAGAGACTCCAGTTGGCCTAACTTCCTGTAAGTTTCAGGATGACTAGGCATAGGCAGCATTTCTTTAAAAAGGATCAAAACGGTTAAAACGTTTCAGCGAATCAGAGTGAATCCAAGTAGTTCAACTGGGGGTGGGCTTCCCCTACTCTTAGAATTGGCATGGTGGAAAGAAACGGCTACCACAGGGTGCCCCGAATGCTCCACAATCCAGAAATAATGAAACCAGATCTTTATATGCAATTCTAGTAAAGGTATGTGAATGTTAAATTAGGAGCTGCAGTCTTAACCTGTAGCACTGGAGAGGGGCAGCTTTAAAATTAGCCAAGCGACACTTGTTCCACGAAATTGTTTAAAAGTTCAAATCCAGAGAGATTCAAGATGGCGGCATGAGAGGTGAGACAGAGAACTCCTCCCAAAACCACAGATGGTGTGAAAATACAGTTAATACAACTAGTCCTAAAACAGCAACAGGAAAGAAGGCTGCACCAGACTGCATACAGACCTCACAAACAGAACATACCTCATGAAACAGGGTAACATATGAAAGCCAGCAGGACCTGAGCCTTCCCCCACCCCAGCTCACAGGCGGGAGGAAGAGAACCGGAGCAGGGGAGGAGGTGGAAGCCTGGGACTGCTGAACACCTAGCCTGGGAGATCTGCTCTATGAGCAGAAGCCTACATTGTGTGGTGCTCTGGAGAATGGGGAGCTGGGACAGGCAGAGTGCTTGAGAAACAGATTCTGGCCTTTTGTGGAGGACGGGATCCACACATGGCTGCTCTGGGACAAGTGAAAGGCAGGCAGTCGACAGGCTTCCTAGCAGGGAGAGGGCTGCTGAAGGGGCAGGGGTTGCACAGAGCTTGCTGCGCGGGAGAAGGGATGGGAGACAAGGTTGTCTGGGCGCGCTCTGCCCAGCAGCTTGGGAACTTTGGGGAGCTTCGGGCGCTCCACCCCCCTAGCTGGCTCCTCAGCTCTGAGGCCCCCCACTGTGACACGCAGCCTGCAGAGACTTCCTCCTGGCCTGCCGGCGCCTGCTTGCAAATAAGCAGTCACTGCTCTGGCGTCAGGCGAGCCAAAGGAAGGCCCCCCTACAACAGCTGAGCACAGAGGCTTACACCTGTGTGCTCAGCCCACTGGCTCTGATACTGGAGACAGGCAGGGGAGATGGGAATCAGAAAACAGATCTTTCCTCCCCCCCAGGCACCAGCTCCACTCCCCTACAACCCCCAACCTCACTCTAGGGGCTGAGCAGCTCCAGAGACTGAAGCTTCTGGGCAATAGAGGGCACCACACAGAAATATGAAACGTCAAAAGAACATGGTTCAGCCCAAAATCTCACAAATCCCAGAAAAAGGACCAAATGAAACTGAACTCACCAATCTTCCTGAAAGAGAGTTTAAAATAAAAATCATAAACATGCTCATGGAGGTACAGAAAAATAATCAAGAACTCAGGGACGAATTTAAGTTGGGGATTCAATCATTAAGAAATTCCGTATCTGAAATGAAACATACAATGGAGGGATTTAAAAGCAGATTAGATGTAGTAGAAGAGATGGTAAATGGAATAGAAATTAGAGAAGAAGAATACAAAGCACAGAGAGAAAAAAGAATCTCTAAGAATGAAAGAATATTGAGAGAACTGTGTGACCACTCCAAACGGAACAAAATTCGCATAATAGGGGTACCAGAAGAAGAAGGAGAAAAAGAGATAAAAAGTGCCATAGAAGAGGTAATTGCTGAAAACTTCCCCAATCTGGGGAGGGAGATAGTCTCTCAAGCCATCAAGATGCACAGATCTCCCAACACAAGGGACCCAAGGAAGACAACATCAAGACATATAATAATTAAAATGGCAAAGATCAAGGATTAAAGACAGACTTTCAAAAGCAGCTAGAGAGAGAAAAAAGATCACACACAAAGGAAAGCCCATCAGGCTATCATCAGACTTCTCAACAGAAACCTTACAGGCCAGAAGGGAGTGGCATGATATATTTAACGCAATGAAGCAGAAGGGCCTGAACCAAGAATACTCTACCCAGCAAGGTTATCATTTAAATTTGAAAGAGGGACTAAACAATTTTCAGATAAGCAAAAGCTGAGAGAATTTACCTCACACAAACCACCTCTACAGTGCATTTTGGAGGGATTCCTATAGATGGAAGTATTCCTAAGGCTAAATAGATGTCACCCAAGGGCTAGACAAAGAGTACAGAATATGATTCATAACATACAAAGAATGGAGGAGGAAGAAAAAGGAAGTTCCAAATAGCTTTAAGGCAGGGAAAAGTTTCGAAGCTAAAAAAAAAAGCTATTTCCTCCAATTTCTAGACCACCTATGATTTAACAAATGTAAACATAGGCTACATACTAATGAGGAAGGTATTATTTTATTCATATATAAATCTGCACACATTTAATCAGTAAAATAAGATGAATTAAAAAAAAGTTCAAATTCAGCACATTGAGTGGTTGGTAGCTGCTGACAATGTCTTACTGAGAAAGCAAGAAGGTTCTGCTGTATCTTTATACAGGACAATAGAGAAATTACCAAACCAAGGTCACTTTCTCTTAAAAAAAAAGTTAGGTGTGTTAAGAGATAAAACCTATGTAGGTCACAACTCCATGAATTCAGCAGTCTGGTGAGAATCTATCTCTCCAAGAATCCTGTAGGAAATTAAGTGCGGATTAAAGTAATTGCATGTGAAGTCTCCTTTCTTGCAACTTCTCTTCCTAAAGACTGGCGCCATTTCTGTGAAATGTATCACAGAAACACTGTGAAGAGAATTTGCCAGGCATCATAGCCTTTCCACTTTCACACTGGTCTGCAAACACTATGATCTAAAAAGAACAGAGCAGTGATGTGGGGAAGAAATTAAATAATACAGCTTATCAGAGAAAACCACTCCATTCTCTAGTCTTTGCATAAATTCATGTGCTCATGTAACTGTAATATGCTTAGGGGTTTCCAAAAATTACATGCATCACCTCAAAAGAGATGTAGGGAAAAATATAACCATGGGGTAAAGGCCAAACATTGTGTCTTCTGAATGCTTAAATAGCCAATTATGTGTCTTAATTCATTAATCCTATAGAGAGAAAGAACTATTCCAGGAAAATTGAATATGACATCTTCAAAAATGTACCCTGGAGCCCAAGTCCACTCAACTGACAGCAAAATTACCCCCTCAGAAAAGCAATTTTATGCAACATCTAGTATTTTAATTTCCCAGATGCCAAAAGAAATATATAAGGAGCAGGAATTAAACTAATTATGTCAGCAGCACAGTGAACAAAACTTTAATTGTATTACACACTAGTTAGACATTTGCTGAACAATACAAAGGCCCTTAAGGGTACAAACTTCTTTAGAATATAAATGATTCCCAATCAAATGACAAAAATTAGCCCATTTGGGCAATAAGCAGAGTCACGGTGCAGATGTAAAAATTCAACCAACATCATAATTCAATATAAAAATACATATACAATGTAAGAAACAAATCTCTAAAATGGCTTTAAATCACTGTGATTTACATATGCTATATCAGTAATAGTCCTTTAAGCCAGTATTGTACTAGTCAGCTTTTTTAACATCCTGCCCACAAAAGAGCCTATTCATTTAGCTGGGAGACAGGTGTTAGCAACCAGCAACCTCTTTAAGCCTCAAGTACCAAGGGCCTGGCCTGAGATTATTGTGACATGAGTGGCAAATCCAAAGGAAGGGCAGTTTGAAAGAGGGAAAGGGAGGAAAGAGGGAAAAAGAAACAAAAGAGACCAAAAGGGAGAAAAGAGTATCAGGAAAGAAATGCATGTCAGGGGCTATTCAATGGGGCCAACCTTCAAAGCCACATAGCCTCATCTGAGTGCCCAGGCTACCACCCTTGTATGACGTAAGGCGGAATATGGATACTGGATAATAATGTTATTAGCTTATTCCTGCAGACAGTAACTCTGGATGTATGCCTACACTCCACTCATTCTAAAAAAAATTTAAGGGTCCTATAGTTCATTCTTCCTACTCACGTTCCCTAGTTCTTGACTTTGGTCTTCACTCTTTCATGTTTTCTAGAAGAGCTGACTGAGTAGGTATCCCTGGAAAGAGGTATAGAGAAGGCCAGATTTAGAAAGACATCTTAAGCCTACAGAATAAAAATCCTATGGGAAAGTGGGAGAACATTGAGTTGCCTACAATGTACAAGAACATATATTCTCTCTCTTTTAATCCATAACAATCCTACCAGGTATTATGTTTATCTTGCAGATGAAAAAAATGAAGATGAGGGGTAAAGTAAGGTATCTAAAGTAGTACCACCAGGATGGGGAGAAGCAGGGATGCAAAGCCAGGTTTGTCTATTTCCTAAATTGTTAGGCTTTTCCTAAATTTAATTCCCTAAATATTTAGTGCCCCAATTGTTTCAACTGAAATGGTTTTGTATTTCAGTTTTTCTTCCTTCCATAAACTCAACAGAGGACCCGTGACTAAATGTTACTATTAAGCATCCATTTTCAATAAGCACTTCAGCTTTGTAGAAATGAAACATCTGCCAAGTTGACTGTATTTTTAAAGCCTACTTACAGAGAATTCCCAGGCATCTCTCCTATCCAACTAACCTATCTAGTGATCATAACTAGATTCAACTACCTATTCAGGCTTCCAGTTGTTTCCACATTATCATGCATTTGTCCACTCAGGAAATACAGGAAGCTACTTTCACCAACCCCTCATGACTCCTGATACAGCAGACAGCAGAGGGGGCCTCTTTGTAAGGCAATTTACATAAAAGTTATAAAAGCTCTTTGTTATCTGTCATGACTAGGAAATGGGCTATTCTAGCAAATCAAACATCCTGGATAACATAATGATGCTTTTAAAGGAACAACCAATTTATAAAGAATTTCAATGCAATGCAAAAGGGGCTCCTAAAGCTTAGCTGCATACTAGAATTACTTGGGGAGCTTTTTAGGAATAGATGTCAGAGTGACTTTTAAAATGCAGATTCTTGGTAATCACTTAATACGTTCAATCAAAATCTCCAGGAGGTGGGACTGGGAAACCTATATTTTTAAAGAAGCCCCCTCAGTGACTCAGTGGCAAACTGCTAGGTACCAAATCTTTCAAACAGCAGGGGAGGGGGACTTTGGGGGAACTCCTTGCAATTAAACAGGCTAAAAAGACTAAAGCTGCTCTTAACACAAGGTGATCATCTTCTGATGACTCAGGAGACCAGGATCTCCCAGTGCCTCTGGTTCATCATTCACAACTAGCCACTGCACTGGCAAAACCAGAAAGTAAGGAAAGGTTACGATTTCAGATTGGCCAAAGCTGGAAAAACCAGCTTTTGTTTTTCTATCGGATTAAAAGAGCTCTCTCCCCACCTCCCCACTGCCAGGAGGAAATGGAGATTTTATGCTTGCTTTGAAAAAGGAAAATGTTTCAAAATACACAGGATTCTCTTAACCAGCTATTCCACTCCAATTCAAATGAGCCCAAATGCATCAATAATGTGGAATATTCAACCTGAACTAGAGAAAGCAGAGAAATTTCATGAGTCTTAATGAAGAGAAAAGAGCAGCAGGCTTAAACAAAGAACTGCATTATAGGATTAGATAAAACCACTGTCCCAATTATGGCTACTGATAAGTCCTGGAAACTGAAAACTGTTTTTCAACAAGTGAGGCTGATGCTTCCTACAATCTGTGACGGCATGGCATTCATGTGCGATAGAACAGGATGCCCTATTAAGAGCCCAACTTGGTTTTAGGAATTTAAAATTCCATGAATATAAAATCACAAAACAAGAAAGTGACTATACCGTATTCCCACTGAAGGAAGAGGAATTTGTGTGTTTGGTTATAAAAACTGTCCTTACAGTTGCCCCAATCTTTCTTATATAAGCACAACCACTAAGAATAATAACCAGTCACCATTACTAAACAATAATAGTAATGATGGAGCAGGTCCTCCCTAGAGACTTCACCAAAGCAATTTAAACTATATATTCTCATTAAACTCTAAATTATTACTTAGCTTTGTACTGGAGGGGTTATGAGATTCCAAAGTGCAGCGGTTACAACTTTCCTCCCAAAACATAAACACTATGGCCAGTACAAATTTGATATAAGTCTCTAACTTACCATTAAAACAACAGGAGTATTAAAAGTTCTATTTAAAGAATAAAACATCAAGGTGGAATTAATCCCCTAACACACCTTAGGTCTATGCAGGTGTTTTCAGAAGGTCCTAGGCACAACACTCTTACAGATGGGTATAGCTGTATTAAACATCATAATGAACATATAATTAGGGAAGAAATTGTGCCCTTTTTGGTTACTGTGGCTGTTTTGTGTTCTTAAATGCTGGTAACTGAAAATGATCTTCCCACTGATTATTTTAAGAGCCTCTAAAAAGGCATTCCTGTTAGATGGTGCTAGGCTAAGTTATATCAACTGGCTTGGCCACGAGAAAGTTTGAGAACTAATTTCTAACCTTTCTGAGAACAACTCTTTCTTTTTGTGGGTATCATTTTAGCAACTGGCTAAATTAAATCCATTTAGAGGATTTATAAATCTTGATCACAATGTAAAGAGTCAGGATAACAGCTGTCTACCTGAGCAATACTAAAGTTTTTAATATTTAGTGGGCTGATCTTTGTAATTAAATGGAGACATTAAAATGTGTGTCCTAGATTACATGGAAATTTTCTTCAAGCAATCAAATTAGCCCTGCCACATCATTCTGCAGTTGTTACACAATTTTCAAACTTAAGAAAATAACACCTCTAAACTGTAATTTACGAGTTGTACACTAAAGTCCAGAATTATTAGGAAATATGCCATAAATTTTCAGTGACGCTTGCCATCATCTTTTTCCTACTATGTGAAAGAATGCAATCAAGAAAAAAAAAGATAGGGTTGTCAAACCTGAAACCCAGAACAGAAAGGGAGTATCACTCGGCTCCCATCCTAGAACTCTGTATACAAACTCAGCCCATCACCATGCCCCCTTGCCTACTCCCATTCCTCGAAAAATGGTTCAATAAATGGACAGCCTTGGCCATATTTCATAACTTGAACGGTCCTTAGGAAAACCACAACACTTCCCAAACAGATATTGCAACAGGAGTGACAAGAAATCATCTCTGTCCTCCAAATCACCTGTAAAAGGTTTGTATAAGGAACTGCTTCCTTAGAAGACCACATGCACCTGAGGACTTTATCACATCACTGTGGCCTTTGGCCAGGGTGCAAAGTGATAGCTGTGGGTAAAACCCTACTTCCAAAGTAACAATAATTCTTCCGAGATAGACTGGGAGAAGCAAGGTGCACTCCTCAACTACACAGGCAGTTTTCGCCTTAGAACAAATAACAGACCAACAAAAAAAAGAAAAGGTGTTGTTTATATCTTCTGTCAGCCTGAAATCATGCTCTGAGCAGAGGCCTGCCACGCTCTGGCTCCCCTGGTCCAGCCATACTTCCCCATGCCTGGTCAAACGTCTCATGGCCAGTCAGCTGCAGAGAGGCCCCACTTCCCTCTCCGTCTTAGCCATTGGCGACCTCACATACAACACCTCCACCGAACAGAGGACAACTCCCAACTGAGGGAACAGTGGACCCTGGGGGCCATAACCACATTCCCAAACTTCTCCATTAAGCCTTCAAACTCCAGCCGCCCCCTTCTTCCTAGTAGCCCGCAGGGCTCCTCCACGAAGCAGGGACAGGCCAGTTCCTTTAAAAGGGGAAGCAGACCGCGGCGTACCTGACTCAGTTTCCTCTTCCGAAAAGCGGTATATTTCCGCACGCCAACAGAACCTGCTGGTCCGTAAGGCGTTTGGAGATTAGGAGACAGGTCTGCCGTTACTGCCTCCACAGGTGTAATGCTTCGCGGGCACTTGTATGGGACAGGTGTGGACTATCCTGGATGCGGGGACCTCCAGCAAAGTAGGGGAGTCCCAGGCCGCGCCCCGCACAGAGGAGGCGCCCCCGGACCACAGCCTGGCGCGACCTCAGGCCGAGCAGCACCCCCCACCCCGACCTCCCCCAGGATCCCAGCGCCGCCGCCGCCGCCTCACCTGCCGCGGCCGCCCGCCGGGCGCGCACCTGGGAGGGGACGGGAGGAAGGGCAGGGTGCGGGGCGCGGACGCCTCAGGCGGGGGGGATTCGGGCTCCGCCGCGGCGGCGTCTCGGGGGCTGAGGGGCACCGGAGGGTGGTGGCGACATCCTCACTGGCGGTACCAGGAAGTTGGCCCCCCGCCCCCCATCCCCAGCCTCCGGCCCGGCCGCTCCCGCCCTCGCGCGGCCCCGCCCCCTCCCGGGAGCGCGCCTCCGCTCCCGCGGCGCCGGAGCCACCATAGAGAGGGGCCAGGGGCAAGGCGCGCCGCGGGCTAGAGCATGGCCTCCGCGCGCGCCCCCTGGCGGAGCCGAGGCCGCCGAAGGCGGGGCGGGCGGAGTCTGAGCAAGGACGGGCGTCAATTCCCGCGCGTCAGGGCGTCTGCAGTTGCTCGTTGCCTTGGCCACCCAACTCTACGCGAGGAGTGAAGGGTCCAGATCCGAGTCTCACCTGGGTAGTGGTCCAGCTTGATGACCTTGGGCGAGTCTCTTAACATCTCTGAACTCGTTTCATAATAAAAGTTTGACAGTTTCCTAACTTTCAATGTCTCATTATTCCTCACAACAATAAGTAGGTGTCGGTTCCCCAAATTACCCTAGGGGAAACCCAGGCCCATCAGAGGAGTCACTAGCTTATTTAAGGTCCCACAGCAGGGATCTATTAGAAGCCAGATCTGCAGGACATCAAAACCCATGCTTGTCCCACTCTATGGCATCTCCCTCTAGCATTTCCCAGGCTAAAGCCCAGGGTTAGTTTCACCTTAGGAAAGTGCTCAGAGGACGGCCCTGGTGGAATGAAAGTAACTGTGCTGGGGAGCCTACCCTGGCTCTTCATCACCTATGTACCTTTCTGCAGGTACTTAACCTTTCTGAGTTGGTTTCCCATCCCTGAAGGAATTGGTATTGCTTGTATGAGGCAAGCTGGTATGAGGATTAAGGGGGCTAATGCACAAAGAAGCGCTTAGTAAACTGTAAAGCACCGAGGTTGTTGGGTGAAGCTACTGTGAACTAAGAAAAAGCCTAGTCATGAAAATATAGATGTGAATCCTTCTTCCCATGGTGTCTAGTGACTCAATTTTCTTATGCTTTTGGTTCCTATCAAGGCCTCCCAGAATTGTTCTCAGAGAATAAAGAACATTATAAGGAAAAAAATGAAGTAAAAATATCATTTATACATGTAGACTCTGAATTTACCAGTATTACTTCCAACCTTCACAATCCAAAAAATTGGGTACTATTATTCCCATGTTATTAATGACAATCTGCAGATTAAGTAATTTATCCCAAACCACACAGTTAGAAAGAGGCCAAGCTGGAATTTGAAACCATGTGTTCCTACCACCAGGAACACATGAAAAGATTGGCCTTCCAGAGGCCTCCAGCACCTGAATTAAATGTGCCCATCTTTTTTCCTACCTGGCTATTTTGGTAACTTTCCTTGTTGCAATTCCCTATCTTCTCTGCTTCTCTCCAGGACTTTATTTTCCCCCTTGAAGGCATTTATTGTCTCCTCTTTTCCCCTCTCTGGTTCCTCTTCTCGATATGCCAAGACCTTATTCATCCTCTGTTATTTCTGAAATGGATTTGTGGATTTGTGACCTGTGTTTAAGGCACAGCATTCTCTACCCGATTTCTCCTTCTCTCAGTGTTAATTATAGTCATAGAAAGTTAATAGGTCCAGAATAAGGATGGAGTGAGACCCACAGATGTTTTTTTGTAAGCTGTCTACAAGCTGAAGGGACAGTTCCAAATGGGAGTGCACTTAATCCAGTGATTGGACCCAGTAATTGTAGTCTGGATTCACGACATCCTGTGGGGATCATTTCTTTCTAGGCCCTCTGGTCCATATTACAGCTAAATCATTGGAATGCTCCTAAATAATGTGCTTATCACGGAGCAAGGAGGTCTCAAGGCTGCATTTACTCAAACTCCTCCTTTCTCCACCTTTAGCTTGTCACCATCACTATATTTCATCTTTACCATGCCCTTCCACAGAGGCACTCAGTAATGTACCCATTGTGCAAGTAATCTGAAATCCTTTTCGGCAAGCAATAGTATTTAGTAGTAATAAAACACTAATTTGTCTACCAAGTGACATATTTATAGGAGCTGTTTACTTTGACATATTTTTATTATTTCTACTCATTTGCTAAGTACTTTCCAATACATATTTATGAAGCACATGCCTTTCCCCAAACAGTAGTGAAAAATAAATCATACTATTTCTTTTATTAGTAGCAACATGGTTTGTAAGTCCTAGTGCCCTGATTTTTGTTACTTCTGGCAAGAGCCGGGAGAATTAATGGTGATTGAGCACCTACTGTGTGCCAGACTCTCTGTGAGGTAATTTACATAAATTTTCTATTCAATTCCCCCAAGACTTACATTTTACCAATAAGTAAAGTTAATTCCCTGGCAGCACAGATTTTACCAATGAGACAGAGACATCACCTTGTTCAATTCAGCCAGAAAGGGCCCTGCAGCATTTTGAATCTAAATCTTTTCCTGATTCCAAAATCTCAAATCATCATTCCACTTCACCAGCCCCCCCTCTCTCTGGACCTAATAAATTCTGTAAAATATAAAGTATTCCTTTCTGAGAGAAGCTGCATATGTTACCCCAGAAAGGAATAGTTAACAAACAGACACATACTAACACCAATTTTGCTACGGAGGTTACTCTCTGAGGGAGTTATCCCCTAAGAAATCAGTGATAGGGTATTTCCTAAAGAGAAGGGCCAGTATGAGAATCCTACTCCTTCCTGGAGATAGGACTGGCTACATAGTTTTCAGGGCACAGTGCAAAATGTGGGGCCCTTCTTCGTGAAGTACTAGGAATTTCAAGATGGCAACAGTACATCATTAAGCTAAAGCCCAGGACTCTGCAACTGTGCTGGTCACACTACCATGAAGCTGGCCTTGCCCGGACAGAAAGAAGCTGTTACAAGTATCTCCCAGGGAGCATAAGCTTCACAATGATATGTTAAGAGCCAGTTAGAGGCCTGGAAAAGTATTTACTGCTTTGCATAACCTATATGACCCTAAAGCAATTCTATGCAGCAGGTATTATTTCTCCCATTTCACAGTGGACAAAACTAAGGGTTAAAAGAAGCTAAGTGGTTCATCCAATGATGTACAGCAAGCAAATGTCAGAGCTAAGACCAAGTTAGTTGAGATGTAAAAAATCTTGTTTCTTGACTTTATCCTTTTCAGCACAGGCCCATTGTCTTCTGGCAAAACACAGGCTTAAACTGAGGTATCACACCCAGAAACTAGAGAGAGGCATGGAAGATTCAAAGGCTACCCAGAGTTGAATGTATGCTGCAGCCGAAGTGCAGCTCTACAGCTCTGGGACACAGGGACCTTCCATTGCTGGGAGAGAGAACGCCACACATGGCACGTGTAATAGCCAGTACCTGGCCTCTCTCTCCAGGCAAGACAGGAAACACATGGGATCTTTACCTTGATAAAAGGCAACTACAGGGAACCTATAGCATCTTACTTAATGATAAAATATTGGAAACAGCTCACTCAAGTCAGGAACAAGACAAGGACAATGGCCATTATTGCTTCTATTCAACTTAGTATCCAAAGTTAGTCTAGTGCAGTAAGGCAAGAAAAAATGAGGGAAAACACCTTTATGAGTGTAATCTTTGATGAATAATATACCATGCACTCACCAACTTTGTAGCCAGTCCAACTATGTGTCCAGGAAGGAGTACAATTCAGACCGGCCCTTCTCTTTGGGAATTACCCTACCACTGATTTCTTAGGGATAACTCCCTCAGAGAGTCACCTCCATAGCAAAATTGGGGTTAGCATGCTGTGTGTGTTTGTCATTAACTATTCCATTCTAGGGTAGCATATGCAGCCTCTCTCAGATAGGAATACTTTATATTTTACAGAATTTATTCTCCAATGCCCATCTTTAACACACTGAGTTGGGCAGTTTTAACTCTACCCAGTACCATGCCAGAACACAGCAAAAACATACTGGGATATGCACCGAAATTCCTTCTCTCTTCTGGCTCACATCTCAGGGGCACGTAGACAACTACTGTTTTCTTTTTAATATAATTTATTTTGGCATCATTAATCTACAATTACATGCGCAATATTATGGTTATTAAACTACCCCTTCATCAGGTCCCCCCCACCAACTATTGTTTTTTATTCAGCTTTATTTCCCCCCAAACCTTCAATTCACTTTAATACCAACACAATCTCCCTTCTCCGTTTGTCATTGTCTCATAACTTCCCTAGAAGAAATCAGAAAGAGTTGATAATGTAGATCTTTGATTCAGTTTTTTTGAACTAAGCTGAGAAGACATTGGGATGTGTAGCCTTAGCTGCTATTAGGGCAAAATATGAAAAAGCATTTTTTTGAAATATTTACATATTTACAGCCAAAGGCAGCATGAGGATGGAAAGAAGTTGTGTTTGGAATCGGACCACTTTGAGTTTGGATTCTGGTGCTGCCACTTACTAGCTCTATGTCCCTAACCTTGCTGGGCTCCTATATACTGTCTGTAAAATGGAACAATACCCCATGACACAGGGCCATCCTAAGATCTAAGGGCCTCGGCACATGCGAGCCTCATTAAACTTGCCTTCTGGACTATGGCAGACACTAGTGGTGGCCCACCCAATGTCTAACGTCTCCACACCCACGCCCTCCTTTCTAGGAGCACCACCATTTTCTTGCAATGGCTACAGGGTGTGCTTAAAGAAAGCCCATCCCCAGGCCCAGCTCCGGGGCTATTTGCTCGTTGGTCTGAGCCATTCACAGTGGTTCTATTTCCTTTGCCATGATTTAAGACGTGGATGCATGAAGCAGTTCTGAGCCAATGAGATATGAAGTAAGTATGCTTTGGTTGGAAGAAGTCCTGAGTCCTACTGGTTCATAAAAGGACACACTAGGAGGTGATCATGTTCCTGCTTGTAGAAGCCGTCATGTTTGCATTGATATTCAAAATGGTTACCTCCGTTTGAGGAGAACAATTAAGTTTGAAGACAAAACCAGCAAAAAGATCAAAGGTCCTACACCCCTTGACTCTGAGCCACTGAATGAGCCACGCCTGGACTTCATGTGACTAGAGATAATGTCCTTATTGTTGTAAGCATCTTTAAGCTAGATTTTGTTACATATAGCAGAGAGCACCCTCAATGACACATGGACCTTTTGCCAGAGAGAATCTTTGGGAGTTGATATATCCGACTTAAAGTTACCAAGTGCTAGCGTATAATAGGGACTCAATATTAATTCTATCTGATACCAAACCAAGGACATTTAACACTCCTTGGTAGAAAGCTATATAAAAAGACACTGTGGGAACTCAGTGACTACGCAGATCAAGAGAAACACATTCTTGCATTTCTCCTTTGCCAAATTTAAAATGCATTAAAGTACACCCATTCAGGTATTTTCTCTCATGCTGTGGAAAGAGCCAAAGAAAAATTGACATGGGAGCCCTTAGAGTTGATCTTAGGCTCAGAGGCAGACAAATGAACGAGTGAACAGAAAGTATGAGTGGTACAACAGGGGTTGATGTGTGTCTGGACCATAGCTGAGGCGTAAAGAAGAGAGGCTCTCAGGCTGGGCATGCACCGAACAGTAGGGGGCGGGCAGAGGCAGACACCTAAGGAAAGGGAGCAAAGGCGCTGGACAGCAGAGTCAGCCTGGCTGGAGGCCTGGAGGGGGACTGCACAGTGGTGAGCCCAAAACAGTGTGCAGTGGCAGTGAGGGAGGCGTCGTCCCACGGCCAGAGGCCACCTGGGTGAGGGCTGTGGCACCTTCAGCTGGAGTGAGTGCCCCAGTGGGAAGAGAACCGTGCGGGCTGAAAGCTAACGGCAATGTGGAGACAGGAGCCCTGGCCAAGGAATCAGGAGTCCTGGGATCCAGTCCCTGTTCTGCGACTGGAACCGTTACTTCTCTTTGGATTTCAGTTTCCTTCTCCATTAAATAACAGGATGGGGCATATGATCTTCACAGGCCTCTCGAAATGCCTTATTCTAGGGTCCTCAGCCAGGGAACAAGTACCTGCCCCACCACACAGAGGAAGAATTGCAGATGTGCCCACCTTAAATGCCAACTCCAACTGAGTGGTGGTAGCTACCTGGAGAGTTGTATGGAGAAAAACTGCAAAAGACCCTGAGCTCTGCAAAAAAAGACTGCTTGATGAACTAATGCTGTCTGCATGGGCCCAGAATGCCCAAACAGTACAAGTGGCAAGGATTTGCCATTCCTAGCTTAACGTACTGTTTCTTACCATGGTTGTAGAAATGCGCCAACCACTCATGGTAGAGATCCTGAAGATGTTTCTCCTGGGGTCTTCTGTGAAAGCAGCAGTGCCAGGCCTCCCTCAGTCTCAGGCTTACCAACCCCGTCTGCACTCAGGCAGATACCCTCAAGCCAGTCTGCCACTCGTTCTGATGCTTCTACCCCTGCTGTGTTCATCATCTCTAAATATCACAACTTCCCTCTTTAACTCTGAACCCCCTTTCCTGCAGCCAAGACACAGCTAATTAATTACACAACCAGCTCTGTAACCAAGAAAGGAAACCTTCCTTTAACAAATATGATCAGTAAATAATTCTGATCATTTCTCTATTTTGCTTTTTGTTACTCCTTCCCTGGGGCCCTCCTCCCCTCCCAGCCAGGGATACAGCTCAGACAGACGGCCACAGTGCCCGTAACAGACGGGGAGGGTTATTTCATACACTAGGGTACTAGGCTGTGGTACAGCTGGCAGGAAAAGAAGGGTAATTATATTGCATCTCAGAGCCACCAGCAATGAATTTCTGCATAAAGGACGAGGTTTGCCATGTATTATGTATGCCAGCATCAATTTCCCCAGCTGGCTCTATTTACTGTGCAAATTCTCCTCGGTCTGTTTATGAGCAAGGCCGTGGTTCTGCACCTCTGGCTACTCTACACTGTGGAGAGGCCCCAGAGGGCACTGTGCATAGTAAACAAGTAGCTGGACTCACTGGGGTCACATCATCCCTCCCTGTTAAATCATATCCCTGGGGCTGCAGCTCCCAGCCTCACCCAGTCACGCTGATGCATGCAGGTGTGTGAAAGCAAATCAGTGAGAGGAAAAAAAGAATAACCAGTCTTTGGGGCCTCAAAGGGGAAAACTGAAAAATAAACCTTAAGGGGGGGAACTAGGGCTCAGGGACTTTCTTTTTACATTTTTAAGAGCAGGACATAAAGAGTTCTGCACTTATGAGGTTACTTCCACCCAGTAACTCAAAAACAGAGCTAAAGGAAAGAGAGCCCATCTTACAGATCCGAGAACAGAGACAAAAAAGAGGGGCAGCAGCAGCTAGAGGCTTCATGACTCAGTCCGTGTTAGGATGGAGCACAGGTATGAGAGTGACACACAGGTCATCTGTCCAGTCAGTAGCATTGCCTCTTCAGAGATGACAAGCCAGGGTGAACGTGGCCCCACTGGAAACATATGTGGTGGAAACAAGGGAAGACAACTTGGCACCAGCATGAATTTCTGGGTCCTTCTGCTCGCTGTACATTCTCTCCCCTGTAGCTCTACATTCCCACAGAGAGGGGCAGAGGAAACTGATGTCTCTTTTGCCCAGCCCAAGAGCTTCTACTGCAGTCACTGTGCTGGGTGACATGAGCAGTGGGCATCACTGTACTTGGGAGTCCGGGGTCCTTGATGCCTCTCGTTTCCCCATCAACAGCACAGCCATGTCTGATCTCCTGGTAATGGGCCCGCCTGTGGACCCCCCCCAGGCCCCAATGTCTACCATCTCCTGGAAACCTGTTGGCTGAAAGAAGGTGGGAGGAAAGGGTAAGCTTTTGGTTCAAACAACCCAAGCTGGTTGCAGGGTCTCAGCATGCAGCAAATCCTCTATAAGACAACTGTGGACACAGAAACACCCGCCAAGGGCCCAGATGGCTGGCTTTCCCCTGGGGCCAGCTCACCAGACGGGGAGACTTGGTCAGACACGCCGTGCGCTGACTGCCTGATGCTCCTTCTCCTTCACCGATATCCGAGAGAATCCGGGTGTTGGGCACAAAGCTCCAGGAGCGTCCAAGGGCAGGCTTGAGCTTCCCACGGTCCCTGTCTCGGGTCATGTGGTTGGTCACCTACAGCAGAGAGAATCAAAGACAGAAGTATAAGGCTAGCATAGAGGACATCTGTGCCTACTGCTTCATTTTACAGATGGGAAAATTGTGGCCTAGGGCAGAAACAGCTTCCCCAAGGCTCCATAACTTATCAACAGCAGGTCTGGAACTAGAACCCTTCCTTCCACTACACGGCAATGCCTCATCAGGTGGTGCAGCTCACACAGAACGTGACAGGGCGTGTGTCTGGGAACAGGAATAGCAGTGCTGCCTGCACTTTCCTGAAGGGAAGCCAGCAGCGGGCTTGAGCTTACCACACCCCCAACCCAGCAGACGGCATCCTGGGGCCACGTCCACCCAGCTTGTGTCAGGGAGCACGTCTGTGTGTATGCGGGTAGGGGGAGCTTTGGAAAGGTGGGGCTTCTTCCAAACTGGTCAGTCAGCTCTACTCAGCTCAGGCTAGTCACGGGTAAGCAATCCGAGCCCACAGCATCTATTATGAGGTTCTCCCCCTCAGACTCCGCAGCATGGGCTGGGGCGTGTTCATCAAGTCCCCCCTGCCCAAGCTAGAGCCTGGCACATGGCATGTAATCACTACTTCCTAAAATCAGGAGAGAATCGGGTTCATCCAGTATAAGAGCAAAAGAAGAGGAAAACATCGTTTCACGCTGCTGGTGGGCACACATATTGGTATAACTTTCCTGGAAATTTGGCAATGGCACCTCTACACATTTAAAAATAATGTATATCTGATGCAGGAAGTATACTTTTAGGAGTTTAAGGAAATAATGTGAGACGTGCAAAGAAATTTAGGTATAGGATGTTCACTATAGTTTATTTAAAATAGAGGAAAATCAGTTATGACTTACAGACGCCAAATCAGGAAAGATTGATAAGAGTACACCAGGGGTCAACAAACCACATCCATTGGCTCATAGTTGGTCCAAAAGTTATTTTGGAAAATCAAGTTTTAATGGAACATAGCCATGCCTATTTGTTTACTGCCTATGGTTGTTCTTATGCTATACAAGCAGAGCTGAGTAGTTGCAATGTAGACCATCAATATGGCTGGAAAGCCTCAAATATTTACTACCTGGCCCTTTACAGAAAAAGTTTGCCAACCCTGTAACACAGGTATTAATACGTAGGTATTAAAATAATATTGACTGCTAAAAATGACATTCTTAAAGAATCTTCTGAAAGACATGGGAAAGGCAATGAGATAATAAGTTGTTTTTCTTTTAAACAAGCTTACAGTTTAGTTAGGAAGTTGGTTAAACGTATTAATGCAGAGAAAAAAGATTCTATGGACATATATAAAAAAATATGATTTCTGTGGATATGGAAATTGATTACAAATTTGATTTTTATATTTAACTGTTTTACCTTTGCTGAGAAGACATAAAATTTATAAAATTACTCCATAAGCAGAAAAAGTTACATTAAAAGCAAAAAGATCCCTTCCTAAGAAGCTCTGGAAAAGGTAAAATATGGGGGCAGAAACCAGGTCTGGTTATCTGGGGCTGGGGATAGATAACCTTTCTGGGTGATAGAAATATTCTATATTTTGATTGCAATAAGTCAACAAGACAGGATATGATGGTATTCACTAGTCAGACTTCAAACGAGGAGAAAATTACTCTATGGGAATTATATCTTGATGAATCTGACTTAAGAAAGTAAACAGAAAAACAAGACTGTCCCTGATCTCTTGGCTGTCTAGTTCTGGTCCCCTCCGGTACTCCAATGACCCAGGGAAGTTGGGCTATGGCCCTTGTGTAGAGGGCCCCTTAGGGGGTTCAAAGCTGCTGCCATTTAAAAGAAATAAAGAGATTTAACTAGAAATCGAGTTCATCTGCCTCCTTAATCAAGACCAGGGGTCAGAGATAAGACAAGCAGGGGTGGCCGAGCCCACTTCCTCACCACCACTGCCACACCAAGGTCTCGGGCCAGGGTCTTCAGCTCTCGGGCCAGCTGCATCCTCAAGGCCAAGCCTGGAGGAGGAGAAGCAGGGGAGGAGGGCAGCAGGGCAGCAGGGCCTGGGCTGGCTGCAGACTGGACTCCACAGCTGGGAGGCAAGACTAGGTTCCCACCCCTGGGCTTTGCCACGCCATTCACCTTCCCTTTGCTGACCTCCCAGAAGTGGGGAGACCACTGCAGTGACCAAGTTCACAACCACCACCTTCACAGTTCCTGAAGAACTGCTCACCTTGGGGTTGAGGGGGAACAGGTGCCATGAACCAACTGGCCTCTGGGGGCACCAGTGAGAGGACAAGCTTGTTCCTCTATCAGCAACTGGTAAGAAATAACCTCCTCTCCCCGAAATACAGCTGGGCAGCCATCCCCGAATTTCAGCAATGTCTTTTTTCCCCACCCCCATTTGTTTGCAGAACAGATTTTACTGAGAACTTGGGTGGGTAGAGAGGGTCTAAATCACAGATACCCTAAAATAATTATATTTGAGAAATCCCTATTCTAAATCCAGTGGCGCTGTAGTCAGGAATTTTCTTACTTCTAAGAAAATGGCCATCTTTCTCCTTATGGCCAGCCCCCAACCATCTTATCAGGCCCCTTTTTCCCTCTTGTGCTTACTTCCCAAATTCCTAACTTCTTTTGCTGAAGTGTCTAGCCTTCCAGTGTCTACTTCACTGTCTCCTAGATCACACCCCTAGGGCCTCATCTTCCGTATCTAAAATGATTCCAAATATAGACTACATAGACAGCCATCTGTTAAAACCATAATTTTTTTTGCCTCTACACGAGCATTAGCATCCTTCTGGTTTCTTGGACCTAAACTGCCTTTGATGTTTCCCTTCTCTTCTCCCTCACTCCTTATACCCAAATCGTTTGTTGATTCTGTTTCCATAACTTTTTTTTTCACTTCAGGTTGGCCAAATCTTGGATATTCAGCATTACCTAGTCTGCCTTTTGCATGTCTTCCTTCATCTTCCAGTTACTGACTCTTGGCCAGTCAACAGTTTTGTCTTAAGAGTGGATGGCAGAAAAGAGAAGCTAAAACTGAAACAGGCTTGGCCCTTCCTCTCTGGGAGAGCAGGGTGAAATCTCTGGCTAAAATAGGACAGCAAGCCTTGCACTGCTATGGAACTGTCAGGTCATCTGTGCAGACAGACCCTAAGATAGCCCCCAGGATCCCCACCTCTTGGCATTCAAGCCCTTGTATAATCCCTTCCCCTTGACCATGGGTGAGTCCTCTGACTTGCTTCTAATAAAATGTCAGAGGTGTTGGAATCACTCTTTTGAGTAGGTTATGTTATATGGCAAGGGAAGTCACCCCAAGATTACATTATGTTATAGAAAACTGTGTGTTGCACTTTGCTCTCTCTCACTCTTGTGCTATCCTGAAAAGCAAGGGGCCATGGTGTGAACTGCCTGTGGAAAAGGCCACATGGCAGGGAAGAGTGGGCAACTGCTAGGAGTTGAAGGTGGCCTCTGGACAACTGCCAGCAAGAAACTGAGGCTGCTAGGAAAGGAATTCTGCCAACAACCTTAGTGAACCTGTAGGCAAATTCTTCCCCAGTTGAGCCTCCAGATAAGAACACAGCCCAGCTGCCACCCTGATCATAGCCTAATGAGACTCTAAGCAGAAAACCCAGCTAAGCTGTCCCCAGACTCTCAGCCCCTAAAAACTGTGAGTCAACAAATATATATTAAGTCACAAAGTTTGTAATAATGTTATGCAATAACAGAATATATACTAATAGTCCTACAGTAAAAAAAATATAGTCTTTTGACTTGAGATTTGAGAGATTTCGGTTATAAGCTTAGTTCTTATCCTAAATATGTGGTGACTTTGAGCAACTCACTGAACTTCTCTGACCCTCACTCTCTTCATCTCTAGAAATGAGAGGGTTGGATTAGATCAGGACTGTTTGGCTTCATATCTCAACACACAGGTGGGTCATAGCCAGCTATGATTTCTATGGCAAGTACTTATTCAACTATTACATGTTTAGAAATTTGTAAAAAGTGATTTATTTTATACACAATTCTGGGTACACCCATGGGAATATGTTACACTTTGGAATGAGAGAAAAAGTTAAAGATAAACTATTCTAAGGTGTCTTCTAAATCTATTAGTCTATAAATCAGTGCATCAAATCTTGTCAAAGCACCTAGCACATATAGCAGGGTACCCACCCAGTGCCATTCCAAACTCCTCTTCTTTGTTAACGTGACTCAGTGTAGTAGCCACGTACTGGGCAGAAATCTCCAGACATTAGGGAAGGTGGGCCCAACTTAGTCTAGGATGCACATATAATGCAGTTTTGGCCAACTAGAAATAAAGGGAAGTGGGAAATCTATTAGTGGATTCTGGAGAAATATTTTTCTTCTGTGATAAAAGGGAAGAGATACAGAAAACAGGCAGCTATCTTTCACTGCCCTGAATATGGATGTGGATGTGTGAAGACATGATGCTTAGAGCTATAGCAGCCACTTTGCAATCATGAGGGGGAAGAGCAAGGGAATCAGACACACCAAGCTGATATTGCAGACTTGTGAACATCCAGACTCATGTGAGATAATTAAATGTTCTCAAGGTTCAAGTGTCCGTCAGACAGACTCTATTGCTTGCAGCTGAAAGTAAACCTAACTGATCCAATGGTGGGAGTGCAGAGATGAACATGACCTGATCCTTGCACACAAGGGGCTACTGTTTAGTGGAGGAGATGGGCATGTAAACCATGAGACACTAAGGAATGAATGAAGTACTCAGGAATCCCACCCTGGGAGTGACAAGCACAGCTGGAGTCACCAGCTTGCACACCTGCATTTCCAGAGTGGGTAGCAGGACATTGCCCACATACAGAGAGCACCTGACAAGCTAGGTGAAGCAGGGAGGGGCAGAAACAGCAGGCTTACCTGCTGGGCCACAGAGCCTCGGAGGTCCTGCAGCACACCCAGCATCTGGAAGATGTCAAACGCATGCACCACCTGGATCCTCCGGAGAGCTCCTGCGTATTCAGGAGGATGGGAAAGCGAAGGAGGTGCTCTGGCTAAGGGAGCAGGGGGGTGAGCAATATGAAGAGCAGGAAAAGGCACCTAGACGCAAGGACTCGGGTTGAGGGTGGCCGATGGGCTTGGTCTAATGGGCCAGTTTTCACAGGGGTGGCCGCCTGGGTGCTGAGCTGCAAGGCCAAGTCAGAGCTCAGCGGGAACGAGTGACTGGGCTGTCAGTGATGCCTGCTGCTGGCAGGAAGTGGGATAGAAGCACAGACACTGGCCGTTTGCCAGCCCTGAATTCCGGTGTGCAAAGAGTGGGTTTCCTGGAAGGATCAGTGTGGGCAGCATCCAAGCTGAGGGATGACACCCTGACAGGGGAGGCTTGAAAAATACTGCAAATGCTAATAGAACAGCAAGTTTCAAAGCCAGAAATGACTGTTCATCCAAATGACCAAAATTACTGCAACCTAAGGGATAATGGTATGTATTTTTGTGTCAGAACTGCAAAGGACCCCAACCCTCCTGGCTCCTACCTGCTGCTCCTCATCTGGAGTCTAGGCTTCAAGTAGCTGCAGGATGCGGGAGGCGGTCAGCCCTCCACTGGAATCAATGTGTAGGACGTTCTGCTGCAGGCCACAGGCCACATTTGCAGCCACACACAGACATACCTGAGTAGAGATGGGGCACTGGGTGAACCTGAGCTCTTAGAGAGGGCCAGGACAGGAGCCCCCCTCCAAATCCTGTCCAGATGCCAGCAGCATCCATGGGCCAAGTTCAAGCCTCACTCCTCACCACCCATCATCTCTCCTCTGAGCCTGAATCACAGGCACC
>JAVSCE010004768.1:0-17027 GCA_032199065.1 Smutsia gigantea
TCTGTAATGGCTCCCTGAAAAACAAAGGCTGAATGCTAGTTTTACTTTTCACTCTTTTTCATAAAGTGAAAATCCTCTTTGGATTTCCTTCAGTTAGTGAAAACTGGTACTAATAGAGGCCTTTTGTAAGGTGGCCATAACTCAAACTTTTAAAAAGTAGGGGATACCTGCATAAGCTTATTATATATAAGACACTGTGGAACTGATGCATGTAGTGATTGAAAGGTCAATACAAGGATTAAAATTTCAGATGTATCTGATTGATTATATAGTAACTTGCCACCAATACAGTATTTTTTTTAATTTCAGTATCACTCAATCAAAAACACATGTCAAATTCTGAAAAACCTCCCACAAAGAAAAGCTCAAGACCAATTAGCTTCACTGGTGAATTTTACCAAATGTTAAAAGAGTTAATACCACTTATTCAGAAATTTTTCCAAAAAAATAGAAGAGGAGGTAACACTTCCTAACTCATTCAAGAGACTAGTATTACACTGACACCAAAAACAAAGACATCACAAGAATAACAAAACTGTAGACCAATATCCCTTATGAATGTAGATGCAATATCCTTGACAAATTACTATCGAAGAGAATATAGAAACATACAAAAAGGATTATACATCATGTCCAAGTGGAATTTATTCCCCGAATGCAAGGTTGGTTAAACATAGGAAAGTCAGTCAATACTTACCTTATTTTACTAATAAAATACTGACCTTGTTTTACTACTAAGTAAAACACCTTATTAATAGAGTAACGGTTAAAAAAAATCTCAGTGGACATTTTTAAAGTATTTGATAAAATCCAACACACTTTCATTATAAAAACACTCATCGAACTAGGAATAAAAGGAAACTTCCTCAACTTGATAAAGAGCATTTACAAAAAAACCCACAACTAACATGATACCTAAAATGGTAAAAAATGGAAAACTTTCCTTCTAAGATCAGGAACAAAACAAGGGTGTTCACTCTCACCACTTTTACTTAAAATCTAAGTGAGGGTTCTAGCAAGGGCAGTTGGGCAAGAAATGAAATAAAAGTCATATAGGATGCAAAGGAAAACCTAAAACTCTGTTTGCTGATGGCATGATCTTATACATAGAAAACCCTAAAAAATACATAACACACACCCATACAACTATGAGAGCTAATAAATGAGTTCAGCAAGATTACAGGATACAAAATCAATGTGTTAAAGTCAGTTGTATTTCTTTACATTAGCAAGGAACTAATCCAAAAATGAAATTAAAACAATTTCATTTTCAATAACATCCAAAAGGATAAAACATTTAGGTATAAATTTAACCAAAGTAGTTTAAGACTTGTATACTGAAAACTACAAAACATTTTTTGAAAGAATTTAAAGGAGATATAAATAAATAGACATCCATGTTTTTAGATTGGCACACTTAATATTATGATGGTATGTAAACTGACCTACAGATTCGATGCATTCTCTGTTGAAATTCCAACATCCTTTTTTGAAGAAATTGACAAGCTGACCCTAAAATGATATGACCATGCAAGGGATCCAGAAGAGCCAAAGCAATCTTGAGCAAGGACAAAGTTGAAAGACTTGATATCAAAACTAAGACTTGATATCAAAACTTTCTACTAAACCACACTTACAAGACAGTGTGGTACTAGAATTAAGGTAAACACATAGATCAGTGGAATAGAATAGAGTCAAGAAATAAACTGGGACATTTATGATCAACTGATTTTCATCAAGAGTGTTGAGCATTCAACAAGGAAAGAATAGTCTTTCCACCGAACAGTGCTGGGACAACTGGATATTCACATGAAAAAGAATGAATTTGAACCCCTTACACCACATAAGAAAATTAACTCAACGTAGATCATAGACTTAAAGGTAAGAGTGAAACTATAAAACTCTTAGAAGAAAACATAGATGTAAATCTTTGTGACCTTGGATTAGACATTGTTTCTTAAATATGACACTAAAGAAGCAAGCAACAAGAGGCAATAGATAAATTGTGCTTCATCCAAATTAAAAACTTTTGTGCATCAAATCACACCATTGAGAAAATGAAAAGAACCCAGAAAATGGGAGAAAATATTTGCAAATTGTACATATAATGAGAGTCTAGTCTCTGAAATATATAAAGAACTCTAGCAACTCAACAATAAAAAGATAAATAACCCCATTTCAAACGGGCAAAGTATTTGAACAGACATTTCTCCAAAGAAGCTATAAAAATAGCCAAAAAGTACATGAAAAGATGTTCAACATAAGTAGTGATTAGGAAGATGTAAACCAAAACCACAGTGAGATATCACTTCACAGAAAATAACAAGTTACTCTAAGGATGTAGAATAATTGGAACTCCATACATTGCTGGTGGGAACACAAAATGGTGTAGCTGATGTAGAAAACAATCTGACAGTTCCTCAAAATGTTAGAGTCAACATATGACCTAGAATCCCATTTCTATGTATATAAACAAGAGAAATGAAACATATGTTCACACAAAAACATGTCAAAAAATGTTCATAGCAGTATTCATAATAACCAAAAAGTGGAAACAACCAAATATTATTTGGCAATAAAAAGAAATGAAGTACTGATCCACACTGAAATATAGGTGAACCTTGAAACGTTACCGTAAGTGAAAAAAGCCAGATAGAAAAACCCTCATACTGTATGATTTCACTTACAAAAAATGTCCAGAATACACAAATCCATATAGACACAGAGCAGATTAGCAGTTGCCAGGAGATAGAAGAAGAGGGGAATGGGAAATGACTACTAATACTAATGGTATGGTTTTTTTTTTTTTTGGAGTGATGAAAAAGCTCTGGAATTAGGCAGCGGTGATGGCTGCATAACTTTGTTAATATACTGAAAAAGCATAGAACTGTACACTTAAAAATAGTGAATTTCATAGTATGTGAATTATATCTTAGGAAAAAGTAAAGAAATGCATATTGAAATAAAAATAAAATTTCTCTCAATAAATTTGAAAGAAAAAAAGAAATATTACTGGTGTGTTGTCAAAGACAAGGTGATCTGGAAGCTTCATGAGCTGGTCAGATGGAGGAAAAATTATTGTAGCATTGTGTGTGTATCAGGCCCTTACATTTTTGAAATTATCATTTGAGCCAACAGTTGGGTACAGGAAATTTACACTGAAGAAAAAATCACAGATTTATCTGCTTAACAAACTTAGTGTTCATTACATTTATTATAATGAGAAAAAAAGATAATCTAAGTAATTAAAAGTAAACGTTAATTTGAATAAATCACGTTCTAGTCATATAAACATAGTCATACAGTTGTGTGAGAGAATGCATAACATGGAAAAATACTTGCAATATATTGTTGACTGAAAGAAGTAGCTTACAAAACTGTATAATAATAGTATCTTATTTGTGAAATATACTCCCAAACATAGATCAGAAAGAAATATATTAAAATATAGTACTGATGATTTGGGGTTGTCAAATTAGTTTTATTGTATAAAAATAACCTCTGGCTACTCAATATCACATAAAAAGTATTATCTAAAATTGTATATGTTTTCTTATTTATTATCAGTCCCTTCAGTCCAACAGAATACAAGATCCCTTAAAAGAGGAATCTTTTTGCTTGAAACATGCTGTATCCTTGGGCCTAGTGGCACTAAGCAGGGCCTGAACAAATATAGACAAATTCTTTTTAATAAAGTGTGCATTAATTTCACTTTTGAAAGTTGTTTTTGAAAACCAAACTCCTCATAACATCATGCCTGGGTGTGGTCAGTGACTATGAAACTCTAAAGGTTAATCGTTTTTTAATGAAACTACACTAAACCCGTTTCCCTAAGAAATCCCACTAAAATGCATAAACTACTGTGTTCTAAAATCTAGTATATTAAAAATAATCTTACTGGGTTTTGGGTCATCATTATGACCATCAACTGTGATTTAAGAGTGAGCCACTCTATCTCTTCCACAAGCACTATTATTTACCCTCCATGCCCAGTTAGTAGGTTCTGATCTCACCAGAACAGTCTGTGCTTTATGTTGACTTTGCTTCTTTGATTAAAAACACATAAACAAACAAGAAACACACAGAAGTTCCTGAAATAGCCAAGGATTAATTATGTTGTATTTGGCAATTTTATTATTCAATATTGTATTGTTTAACTGAAGAGATAGCCAAGCTACAGTCATTCATTGTTTTCAGGTATCAATGTGGCAATATTTATCAAGTGACCAGTCTCCTCACATAGACTGATGTTTATTCTCCAAGATCAACTCTAAATTCAGAAAAATTAAACTTCATGATGTCTTTTACTCTTAAATTATCTTTGGGGCTTCCTGAGGGCCACTGGATAACCACAAATACTTGTTCTTTTACCTTTTAAAGAGAGGGATACTAGAAGTATTTAGGTTTATTCATATGGTCTGTATTTTTTAATTGGCTCAGCACTATAGTAAGAGCTGCACAAGAAGAGCTATCAGATCAAAGGATGAGCTCAGCCTTTCTTATATTAATTTCATTCAGATTGTTAATAATAAATACATTACAAAGATAGCCCTTTACAGGAAGACCCTGTTATTTTCTATCTTCCGTGTTATCAGCTCAGATGACAGAAATTCTAAACTCATTGTCCATCTGCTCTTATTTTGACACTAGTTTAAAAGGGCATCCTGACCCTCAATTCAAGGCACTATTGTTGTTTTATTTTTAATGTGCAAAAACTAGTAGGGAAATAAAGTAAACCTGTTACCTTAAAGCAACCATGAAAGAAGCGGGAACCTGAATTCTCACCTTACAGCAGCTGAACCGGCAGGGAGCTCTGGGTACACTCAGCAGGCAGCAGCTGTGGCTAGGACGCGGGCCTAATTCACAAGGACTGTAGAACAGAATTACCTTCAGGGCAATAAGATACGAGTTTTAATGACACCAGCATAGGTGAATCCTGTCCATCAGAAAGGATGTATGCAAGAGACTGGTCCTGTGATAAGACAGTGGCAGGAATGTGGTTCTGCCCTGGTCTTGCATACCAGACCTTCACAACTCTCCCTGTGGGAGTTCTGAATTGGTCAACGTGTGGGGCTAAAGAAGGCATATGCACTTGCCATAACAATAAAACAAAACTCTCCCATAAGATGCTCTTACCTTTTGGCCATTTCCATCCTAAGACTGAGACAATATGGATGGAGGTTGTAGAGGGGAAGAGCAGTCAATAGGCTGAGTTGCAGGCAGTGTGGTTCACGATTACCCAGGAGCCCTCCCCTGTAGTTTTTTTTTTGCATGGAAAGCTGGGCCATCTATTGAGACTTGACCTTGTGGCTACTGACATGGGACCATGCCAACTGGATGGTGATCACTACAGTGATCTTTGGGGGTCACTCTGCTGTTACTCCAGGAACACACAAGAGGCCAGCTTCCAGGCCTTGTCTCCAAGGTGCCAGAAAGGCCAGAAATCGCTGGTCCATGTGTGGAAATGTCCAGGGCCATATCCACTCAACAGAGTTTCCAGGGTTGAGCATGGCTGGGGCTGCAGCAGGATGTTGTTCTGCTGGCCAAATCCTGGCTTAAATAATTCTTTCTTGGTTTGCACATACAGCTGTACAGGGGAGGAAGCAATGTGTAATAGCATATCCACAGGGCTCAAGGCTCCTTTTTGGGGCTTCTCACTCAAATGCCATAGCATTGTCCATAAGTGAACTGACCAGCCCTGTAGACTACTGGTGTCTGACTTCAGGCCAGATTTCAACAAACCATTGTACCTTTCTGTCATGCCTTCCCCAGTAGGGTTATATGGTACATGAAACTTTCACTTTATTCCTAATTGCTGCACCCATTCTTGTAATGCATGTCCAGTAAAGTGGGTGCCTTGATCGCTCTCAATCACCTGCAGTCAGCCATAGGCTGCGAAGAGACACTCTAGGCCCCTTTTGGTGCTTTTCTGATCCGCATGACATGCAGGAAAAGCAACCAACAGGCCAGTAGCTGTGTCCACACAAGTCATGGCATACTGATATCCTTCTGATATGGGCAGAGGCCCAATATAGTCTATTTGCCACCTGACGAGGGGTATCGGCTTTATTACTATTGTCCCCTGTTGCTGTGGGACTCGGTTTAAGTCCCTCGTAGAGCACCCAAGGCGCCCCTTCCGGGCTCAGCTGACTTCTTCAAAGATCAATGGCAAGCCCCACTAATGGGCTACAGCCCACACTGTTTTCTGCCCCATGTGCAACAAATGCTGATGTAACCATTGGGCTACATCAGAGGCAGGCTTTCCTTCTAGCCGACACACCTGGGCCAATGTGTCTGCTTCATCATTCCCTGGGGATGCCAAAGGCAAATGGCCAGGCACACGATATATGGTAATTGTCTTTCTGTGACCAGAGGCCCACAGGTCTTGCCACAACTCTTGTCCCCAAACAACCATCCAGTTGGCATGGTCCCATGTCAGTAGCCACAAGGTCAAGTCTCAATATGGCCCAGCTTTCCATGGAGAAAACTATAGAGGAGGGCTCCTGGGTAATCGTGAACCACACTGCTCGCAACTCAGCCCCTTGGCTGCTCTCCCCTCCACGACCTCCATCTGTACTGTCTCAGTCTTAGGATGGAAAGCCACACCCCTCCACCTCAGGGGCTGCCCACAACTGGGGCCATCTGTATACCGGGCATCTACAGATATAGGGGCTCTTCCCTTCCAATAAGGGTTCTCAGATTGGCCCTAGTAAGCATTGGAGTTCTCCACTTAAGGGGCTAGTGCAGAAGGCACTATGCTGCTGTAAATATGCTCCCCATTTGGCCAGTGTAGGCATCTGTGCCACACCACTCCATGGCCTTTGGGTCCAGTCTCGCACGCACCCCACAATGGGATAGGTGGTTATTACCTTGGTTGGAGCTATTCCGGGGATAGGTTCTGTAGCCAGCAAGGTGTGATACACAGCAGCCAGTTGCTTCTCTATCAAGGTGTACTAGACCTCTGCTCCTCTCCAGAGTTGTGACCAGAATCCAGTAGGTTGGTGTTTCCATTCAAACTATTGCCAGAGGCCCCATCCATAACCATCTTTGGTTACAGGAACATCTAGCTCACAGGGCCTTGATGAGTCCATTACACTCAAGGCTGTACAGCCTTGACTGCTTGCTTAACAGCAGTAAAAACAGCCACACATGTTTCATCCCAGTCCCACCCAAAGCCCTTTTGTACCAACCAGTATGAGGGCTTCAGAATTTGTGCCAAGTACAGGATAAACACTCTCCAGTAGCCCAAAAGACCCCAAAGCTCTTGTGATACTGTCACAATTGTAGAGGTAGGGAAGGCCTGGACCTTATTTATGACTGCTTCTCGGATAACTTTAGTCTTACTGGACCAGACAACATGCAAGAACTTTACTGACAAACCAGGTCCCTGAACCTTGGTGCTGTTCAAAGCCCATCCTTTCTCTTGCAGAGGTTGCAGCAGTCTAGGAACTGCCCCTTCTAAATCTGCAAGAGAATCAGACATGAGCATAATATCATCAATGTAGTGATACAGCTGCACCATTGGCGGTTTCTCCCATGTGGCCACCTCCTGGGCTACAAGCTGTGACAAACGGTGGGACAGTGGAGGTGTCCCTGTGGAAGGACAGACAACATCCACTGCCAGCCTTCCCACATGTAGGCAAACTGTTCCTGACTTTCCCGTGCTATTCCAATAGAGAAAGAAAGCATTAGCAAGGTCCACAACATAATGGTATGTCCCTAGTTCATCACTGAGGGTGTCCATAAGGGCTGCTATAGAAGGGACAGCAGCATGCAAAGGGGGTGTGACCTCATTCATTTCTCTGTAATCCACGGCCATAGGCCAGGAGCCATCCAGCTTTTCCACTGACCACACTGGGGAATTAAAAGGACTATGAGTGGGCTTTATGATTCCCACCTTCTCCAGCTCCTGTAAAGTTTCTCCAATTTCTTTGTGTCCCCCAGGCAATTTATACCGCTTAGTACTTGTCACCTGCCAAAGTACAGGCAGAGACATAGACAGGTGTTTGGCACGTCCCCTCAGAACTACCTTTACCACACATACCCTCAGTCTGAACTCACCTGCAGTGGTCCTTAACCACAGGTCCTGCAGGATATCCACCCCCAAAATATATTCAGGGATGGGAGAAATATACATGGTATACTCTTTTGGGGGTAAACACGATATTCTCAATGGGATTTGGGCTTTCTTCACTCTAACTGCCTTACTTCCATAGCCATCTATTACAGTAGGGGTCCCAGGAAAATGCTCAGGGTTGACATAAATCACAGAACATTCAGATCCTGTGTCCACCAGCACCAGGACACGTTGTACATTCCCTGGGGACCAATGAATTGCTAATTCTACATGTAGCCTCCAGTCCCCACCACCCTCTCCAAGGTGGGGGCCTTGACACTGCACCTCCTCAGTTAAACTGAAATGTCCAGTCGTCCTCCTGTTGGGGTGAGGGCCCAGGCGGGGTCGAGTACTCTCCCCCAGGAAGCTCTGCAGACACATGGCCAGATGTGGGGCTTTGCCTCTGGCTTCTGTGTCTTGGACCTCAGTGGCCAGAACCGCTATTCCGGCTTTAATTGATGCCACAGCTCTAGCAAGATTCTACTGGGCTGTCCATCAAGTTTTTCTTTCCCTGCCCCAGCCTTTATCAAATCAACCCACATCTAGGTCCTCAAGACCTTCACGGAGCCCTTTGAATCTCTTCTTCCAGTCACACAAACCGTATTTCCTTCGGTGCTCTTATTACTTCAACCTCCCCCATTTCTGCTATAGTCTGAGTAACCTCACTTTTATGGGTTGCCCTACGTGGTGGACAAGAACAGTCAAGAGGGACCCAAAGAGGGACGGGCGAGCACCAGGTCTTTCATCCTCACAGTGAACAACTCCTCATCGGGGCCCCGAGGGTCCATGTTGTGGATGACATTTTTCACGCCCAACTCCCGTAAAACCGGCTGGAACTCTGCATGTATTTGCCAGCTAGTGGGTAACCATGGGAAATCTCCCTGATTAGGCCAAACTGCCCTGAGGGCTGCTGTCAGCCAATCCAAAAAGCACATGATTCCCTGGGGTCTGCTGGGTGTTTTGTAACCTCTGCCAGAGAGAGGGGTGAGTTATCAGAGAAGCCAGGTCACCCATTTCTGACGCAGACAGAATAATGCCCCCTACTTCTAAACCCCAAAGGCACAAAAGCCATGTGGGCAGAGGCTCTGAGGGCTTTGCGAAACCAGGAGCTCAAATCCGCCAGCTCGGCCCGGGTCTAGGGGCGGAGCATGGAGCGCTCCTCAACCTGCGGAGGGGCTGCTGCTCCCGCTGAGGAACCTGCGGTCCTGCGTCCTTACTTTCTTTGCCGCAGTCGGGCAGGCTGGCAACACGGGAGAGGCTGGAGCCTCCGCGGCAGCCCCGCCCTCGGCCCCGCCCACTCTTCCTGCGCGGACTCCTCCTCCCCTGACTCCCCTCTACCATCTCCGGGGCTGGAGGCGCCACCCCTCCTCCACCTCCCCCACAGTCCCTTGCCGCTTGCATTTTTCTGCGGCCGCTCCCACGCCACCAGTAGGTCTCTCAGCAGCGCCATCTCAGTTCTCAATAGCTTTCATTCCTTTTTCAGAGCACCCCACAACTCATCTCCCTGTTCTTCCAACCGACTCTGAAGTGCATGTCTCCTTGGTGACCCTTTCCAATGCCATGAGAAACAGCCACCCCACATTTCCTCCTGCCGCGTGGCCACTCAGTTTCCCTAAGGAGTCCCCTATTTTGTGGAGGGCCAACTTCACAGCCTCCAGTGTCCGCACCCTTGCCCACTTCTGGGGAGGGGCCCAGTCCTCTAGGAGGCACTTTACTCCAGACCAAATCCCCACTGGGGAGTCCCGGGGTGAATCTCCACCACCCACAGGGAGTTCCTGGATGTCTCCCCACCACCCACAGTGGGGGCCAAGGGTATTGCCCCACCGTCTATAGGGGCACCCTGATGAAATATCACACCCATGAGGACAGATTTCAGGTTCACCAAATCCCGCCAACTATGACAGATGTAGCTCTGGGGAGAAGGTGGTCCTCCTCCCAGAATCAATTCCCCTATGAATCCAGTGAAACCTAAGTAAGGCAAGAGGAAGGGCAGGTTGGGAGGAACCATTTTTATTGCTCAAATTCACTGGCCAGGCCTGGCTCCCTCCGTTCCTCAAGGCCACAGCACTCATGCTCCCCAGTCCCCGCTAGCAAAAGCCCGTTCATTCCATGGTCCATTTTCCTGCAGCCACACAGCACACTCTCTACTTCCCCACCCACCTCTTCTGGGAGGCACTCCTTGGGCGGGCCCTTGGTGACTGGCAGACACCAGACCAATTAGGTACCGGTAACGGAGGGGAGGAGAGAATGGCCCTTTTCCCCCCCACCCCTTGCCTGGGAGGCTGCAGTGGTAAACACCTACTGATATGTAAATAGACTAAGGCCAGGAAGGATATTCTGGAAAATCTGCCATATACACCACAGTATCCCCCTGCCCGGCCCCCCCCATCGTAAAAGCGGATAATGCTGATCAGTACTATGACAAAATAAAATTTTTAAGTCTTTCTACAAATTGGAAAGGATTAAGATAAAATTAGTAATAAGATTAGAAACAAAGTTGTACATTTAAGTTTAAAAAATAAATTGGGCAAGTATAGATAGCATGGTGGAATATAGCTTAGAAAAAAGTCACATAAAACAAATTACATGAAAATTAAAAATTAAATGGTCTAATCCCAAGCTTACAATCCCCATGCAGTTCCATACCTCTAATTGTCTATGATCTGAAAATAAAGATCATTTGTGTTAGTATACTGGAAAACAACAGCACATGGTTCACAGAAACCAATAGGGTAAGGAACTGCCAAAAAAGCTAATATAATGGCTTTGTTAATAGATATTTAGGGACCAGGTCATAGGAAGTTACAATTCCTCTAAACAGATCACATGTGGAACATTCACATCTTAAGGGAACATTGACCAGACAAACCAGTACCGATTGCCATATCATGTATTGTGGTAATCACACACATCCCCATGTATCGTCAGGATATTTTATTCAAAGACTGAAGAAGTGTGTGTTACAGCAGGAAGTTGTAGAAACACTTTTCCTTCAGATTTTCAAATAGAGTATCTGCTTAGCTATGGACTTTTCCTTTTGTTAGCCTTTCTAGATGCAGGAGAATGTACCACCGTAGGGTTTTTTCATCTCCATAGTTCCAGGATTATTTATCTTTCATGGGAAATGCTTCTGTTTTCCCAGCAATGTTCTCAAACATCAATAACTTTAACCTGACCACATACAAACAGCAATATGTACCAGATTTAGAAATATTATAAACTCCAACCCACCAAAACTGGCTGATTATAGCCAGTGTTTGTGTACAGAGGAGAGGATTGAATATTATTTCCTATCCTCACTGAGGAAGCATCAGCTTTGCCCATAGTCCAAGTTTACTATATCCTCAGCCAAAAGTATGACTTCGTTTTTAATTCTTAAGCCAATGACCTCAAGCCTGATCTAAAGCAATCATCCCCTGGGATGAAAAAGGTCATTTAAACACCTCAGCCCCTAGTCATTAGGAGAATACAAAATTTCATCTCAAGTGTTCTTAAGGTTAAGGTCTTTTTACAAAAATAATACAGAAAGAATGAGTAATTTTTTTTTAAAGCTGGAATAGTAGTTGACGAGACTTGAAAATTTTAAATGTTTTCTCAACATTCCTTCTATGATAGGAAAGCATTTCATTATTTTAAATTCTCCAAAACAATATGTTGTCTGAAAAGCTAATGTTTCTACCAGCAGTTTACTAATAGAGTAATGAAATTACAGTAAAGATTCAATTTAGAACTACTGCAACCGAAATAGAGTGAACTAAATTTAGTGTTTTCACTATCCGTGCAAAAAGCTGGACAAATTTGGAAAAACATTTAGACTATTATGAAGACAACTGTTCTATGACTTTAGCATTATGCATATATGCAAATAGCAAAAAAGTACTAATTTCCAATTTTTCTTATTTGTTTACTATAGAATATCTGGACATCTCTCTACTTACCATGTCTATTTTGAAATACAATTTGAGCTGACTTGCCTACTAAAAGACAGAAGAGTTTAGATTATAAAAATGAGTAGCACACATTACTTAAAAGGACAGAACTAATTGTACCAGGACCTGGATCTTCACATTAATTGACCACTGAATTTAGCTCTAATCTTCCCGGCAGGCAATGCAGTAAGGAAAATAAGATGTGTTCTGAAATTCTGTTTGATAAAGGCTCAATGGAAAGTAAGCTCTTTCCTGGCATCAACTGTTACAAACCTGTTGAGTAGCATCATCTTAAAGGAGCAATGAGTAACATAAGGGCCAATGTCTTGAACTGTAATTTTGCCAAAGATTAAGAAAATATTCTTCCTTAATAAAGCCAAACTCAATATTCAGTTACAACTCCATAAAAGCATTTCTGTAAGGGAATTTTAAAAATGTATTTCAGGAACATTGTATTCTGTTGATCTAATTTAATACTGAACACACTTTTATAACATTATTTTCCATTTGAGGAATATTATGAACATTTCTATATGTCATTAAATATTTTTCTATTGCTTTATTCTTCAGGCCATCATATTATTCCATTGTATGGATATGCCATAATTCATTTACTCTACTGTCTGTGGACATTTAGGTAGTTTTCACTGTTTAAATTATATCTTATAATTCTGATTATTTTCTTAGGGTTAATTCCATGCTCTTATTCCCTTTTGGTTTCCCTTTCACAGGACTCATTGCACTTGTAATTATTTATGCAATGTCTGTTCATTGATAGAATTTCCAGCTCTTGATATAGAAGACACTCAATAAATATTTTTGATTAAATAAATGAATATTTTAAGACTTTAGAGTACACTTTATCACATTGGTTTGAAAAGGCTGTGTCAATGTATACTTTTCCCAAAAGCATGGTGAGAGTCCCTCTTTTTCCACTTCCCTTTACCTTTACATAAAGGCAAATTAAATACAATCTTTGGAGAATTTGGTATGTATAAATGGCAGTTCACTATTGACTTAATCTGCATTTTAAAAATTACTAGAGAAATTGAACACTTTTTCATGAGTTACTGGACATTTATTTTTCTTGTTTTAAGATTTGCTAGGCTTACGTACGCATGGCAAGTACTAAGGAACAGTCACTTCAGTGTTATGTGGAAAGCGCCTAAAACACTAATGTTCAAAGCAACACTTTCTGGTCTAAGTTACCGGATTGACAGGCAATAACATTAGGCTATAAACAATCAGAATTTTGACTTTTAGTCTGGAAAGGAAAGCTTTTCATCTCTATGTAGAGGTGGGACCATAACAGTTCCTGGGAGCTGGATATTTGGGGGAATAGAAAGGAAATCCCAGTCAGGTACATGTGCCTTTTCATTGTTCTTTTCTGCTCATCATGTTTCTCCATATAGTATGCATTTTTAAAGGAACAAAAGATAAAATATACTTTGACTTCTACTTGGTCAATTCTTTTAAATGCTTAATTTTAATTTATTTTTCCTTCTAACATGTTTGTTTTCCCTAAGGTTTTCTTGTTCTTTTCTCTCCCCCATTTCCTAATCCACTTAGAATGAATCCCAGTGTGCAATCATACCCACCTCTCTGGCACTGAGTACTCTTAGTGACATCAGTGTGTAGGCTGCAAAAAGTATCTGACTTTTGAGAGCAGTTAGTCATACAATTTGTGTGGTCCTTTCTTCCCTTAAAGGCATCAAATTTAAAAAGCCAAAGCTACATCACTCATACAGAGCAATATGATACAGATTTCTTAATATTTTGCAGTTGCTGAGGGGTATCAATTCTCTTGAGAATCTACAGTATAATTCACACCCATAAATCACAGGTCACGCCTTCTGATGTGCGGTGGCATCGGTCTGTGCCTAGGGCAGCTCATTCTGCTCTCTCCAGAAGATTTTCTTGTGTAATGATAAATTCAGAGAGTAAATGTAAGCTGACACTTCAAGAGACTACTCATAAATATATTCTCAATATCATTGTTCACATATAAAATGAAAAGGGAGGATAACAACAATTTATGATACCAAAACTGAACTTTTTAAATTTAAGAGTCATTGAAAAAAGAAAGACTATGCATTCAAGGCATTGACATTATATAGTTGAAACAGGTTGTTTTCCACAGGATACATCAACAAGACCTGGTACTGCCCAAACTTCAAGGAGACCCTCAGTTCTCAGGAAATTACACCATACTGGTAGGCAGGAAAATATATATGAGCAGGGTGCAAAGAGAATAAGGCCAGGAAAGCCCACTAAAAAAAGACCCAGAGTTAATCGGTTAAAGCTCAAAAAGTTAGGAGCAACTTGGCCTGGAATGTTTGAATATTCCCCAGATAAAGGAGGGTACCTCAGCATAGCCCATGTCATTATTGTGTTAATCATGCAGGTCCAGCTAATTTTTTAACTTTACCTACACACTGTTTTTTTTTCTCCTTCAGGCCTAATGAAGTAATTGGCAACCTGGGCAACTAAGCATGCAGATGCAGGTCCAGCTGTGAACAACATAGTAAAAGGCAGGAAGGATTCCATCTTAAAAATAAGATTGCATTTTAATACCCAGGAAGTTAAGAATTAAGATTCTTAATTTAGGGGCTGGCAGGCAGTCTTGTTTGATATGCTCCTAGGCCAAGATGCCAGTATCCCAGGGAGAAATGAGAGCAGGAAGTTTCTTGTGTTAATTCTAAATATTCAGAGACCACTTACAACTCTGCACCCCTTAGTCACATTCTTGAAGAATCTTTAAAAAGGGGAACCCCCAACCTTTTGGGGTATTCCTCTGAGGTTGCCTGCACTTTCTAAGTGTGTAACCTTTCAACTTCAAACTCTCTCTTTTCAACCTTTAAGAGCCGCTCCTCTCTCTGAGGTCACCCACACTTTCTAAGTGCGTAACTTTTTAATCTTAAACTTTCTCTCTCCGCCTTTCAGGAACCTCCCCTTGCTGAGGTAGCCTGTACTTTTTCTCTCTTTAAGTAACTTTAAATAAAACTTTTACTCTGCTTCACTGCTGTGTCTCTGTCCTTCAGTCCTTTGTTGCCGTGGGGACAAGGATGGAGAAAAATACACAACACTCCCCCAATAATACTGCCTTAGTCCATTAACTCTTTCAATGTCTAAACCATATCACATTTCTTTTTTTTCTTAAACTTCCAACAACCACCAGTCTTACCTAACTCCTTGCTATATGCTTATTTCACTAAAGATGATGGAATCAGAATAGAATTTCCTCAGTTTCCACCATCAAATAGCTAACCTATTTCTGTCGGTTCCCTTAAACTCTAACAGGCCCTTGACCTGCCCTCTGCCTATCCCTACCTAAGCACTGGGTAATATTTCCTTTCCCTTGGTGGACTTCTTTTCATTATCAATTTTTCCTCCTTTCTAGTAGATCATTCCCATCAGCATAAAAATATGTAGCACTTTTTCCTATCTTCAAAAAATCTCCTCCCTTCCTTTGACCCCCACACCCCTTCTCGGATACTACCTGTTTTCTGCTTCCCTCTATAGCAAAATTCCTGAAGGGTTGTCTAATAGTTGCCTCTTTCATTTCCACCCATTTGTTTCTCTGGTTTAAGCCTTTGATTTCATCTATTGCTTAAGTAACTGTATGACAACAAAAGTAATGAATACAGAGACTTCACCCACATTCCACTAGTCTAAGACATCAATTATTCTCATTTTATTTGTCCTCCCTTCTTATATCTGCTCATTGGCTAATGTCCTTTTAGGCACTGATGCAATCAAGGTCTAGGAATATTTTTATTATATGTAACTCTTTTTCTATACTCCTTACTTGACATTGTAATTTTTATCTTGCTACATTATTTACAGAATTCACATTTTAAGAACTAAACTTCACTAGCCACTATTTTGGGCCACTTAGATGGCATTTTCCCACTGTTAGTTAAGCACCTCATGTACATAATTTACCAGTAAGTAGCTCTAGTGTGAATTGTTGGTTCACATTGTAGAGGAGCCATTTAAAATGTGGCATAACTATCCTATGAGGCTGGTATTCCATCCACTGTGGTGAACGTATAAGATCCTATGTAGACACACATTCAGCTGGGGCCAGGATAGAAAAGTGGTTGCCTCATCGGCCTCCTAGTTACACCTCACCCCTGCTCCTTTAAGCCCTGCTGGCATGGGACATTTGGTGGCTATCAGTTTCAAGATTCTCTAGGCCAAAGGTAGACACTGTCTGAGTCCTGGCCTGCCCCACACTTGAGGAGGCCACAGCACCGTAGCAAGAATTCTCTGACTTGGCATTGTTAGGCAGGAAAATAGATATGAGCAGGGTGGAAAAAGAGTAAGGCCAGGAAAGCCCGCTAAAAAGACCCAGAGTTAATCAGTTAAGGCTCAAAAAGCCAGGAGCACCTTGGCCTGGAATGTGTGAATATTCCCCAAAGGAGGGTACCTCAGCACAGCCCATGGCTTTATTGTGTTAATCATACAGGCCCAGCTTAGTTTTTAACTTTACCTATATGCTGGTTTTTCAGCCCTAATGAAGTAATTTGCAACCTGGGCAACTAATTTAGCATGCAGGCCCACCCATAAACAACATAGTAAAAGGCAGGAAGGATTCCATCGTAAAGATTGCATTTTAATACCCAGAAAGTTAAGAAGTAAGGTTCTTAACTTCCTCTTTAGCAAACAGACAATAACTCAGCCCACCTTGGGGGCTTTTGTTTTATATGCTCTCAGACCAAGGCTCAGGTTATCTCAGGGAGAAATCAGAGCAGTAAATTTTTTGTTTTAATTTTAAATATTCAGAGACCACTTAACAAGACTGCACCCCTACCCCTTAGTCACATTCCTGAAAAATCCTTAAAAGGGGAAACCCCTAACCTTTTGGGGCGTTCCTCTCTCTGAGGTCGCCAGCACTTTCTCAATGCATAACCTTTTAATCTTAAACTTTTCCTAACCTTTAGAGGTGCCTCTTCTCTAGGGCAGCCCACACTCCCCTT
>JAVSCE010004769.1:0-193323 GCA_032199065.1 Smutsia gigantea
AGAAGAACAAATGAGGCCCAAAGTCACCAGAAGGAGGGACATAATAAAGATTAGAGAAGAAATAAATAAAATTGAGAAGAATAAAACAATAGAAAAAATGAATAAAACCAAGAGCTGGTTCTTTGAAAAAATAAACAAAATAGATAAACCCTAGCCAGACTCATTAAGAGAAAAAGAGAATCTACACACATAAACACAATCAGAAATGAGAAAGGAAAAATCACGACGGACCCCACAGAAATACAAAGAATCATGAGAGAATATTATGAGAATCTATATGCTAACAAGCTGGAAAACATAGAAGAAACGGACAACTTCTTAGAAAAATACAACCTTCCAAGACTGACCAAGCAAGAAACAGAAAAACTAAACAGACCAATCACCAGCGACGAAATCGAATTGGTAATCATAAAACTACCCAGGAACAAAACCCCCGTGCCTGATGGATTCACCTCTGAATTCTACCAGACATATAGAGAAGAAATAACACCCATTCTCCTTAAAGTTTTCCAAAAAATAGAAGAGGAGGGAATACTTCCACACGCATTCTATGAGGCCAGCATCACTCTAATACCAAAACCAGGCAAAGACCTCACCAAAAAAGAAAATTACAGACAAATATCCCTGATGAACGTAGATGCAAAAATACTCAACAAAATATTAGCAAACCGAATTCAAAAGTACATCAAGAGGATCATACACCATGATCAAGTGGGATTTATCCCAGGGATGCAAGAATGGTACAACATTCGAAAATCCATCAACATCATCCACCACATCAGCAAAAAGAAGAACAAAAACCATATGATCATCTCCATAGATGCTGAAAAAGCATTTGACAAAATTCAGCACCCATTCCTGATTAAAACTCTCAACAAAATGGGTATAGACGGCAAGTACCTCAACATCATAAAGGCTATATATGACAAAACCACAGCTAACATCATACTTAACGGCGAGACCCTGAAAGCTTTTCATCTAAGATCTGGAACAAGACAGGGATGCCCACTCTCTCCACTGTTATTCAACACAGTACTGGAGGTCCGAGCCACCGCAATCACACAAAACAAAGACATACAAGGCATCCAGACTGGTAAAGAAGAAGTCAAATTGTCACTATTTACAGATGACATGATACTGTACAAAAAACCCTAAAGATTCCATTCCAAAACTATTAGAACTAATACCTGAATTCAGCAAAGTTGCAGGATACAAAATTAACACAGAAATCTGTTGCTTTCCGATACACTAATGATGAACTAACAGAAAGAGAAATCAGAAAAACAATTCCATTCACAATTGCATCAAAAAGAATAAAATACCTAGGAATAAACCTAACTAAGGAAGTGAAAGACCTGTACTCTGAAAACTACAAGACACTTCTAAGAGAAATTAAAGAGGACACTAACAAATGGAAATGCATCCCATGCTCTTGGCTAGGAAGAATAAATATTGTCAAAATGGCTATACTACCTAAAGCAATCTACAGATTCAATGCTATCCCTATCAAACTACCAACAGCTTTCTTCAATGAACTGGAACAAATAATTCTAAAATTCATATGGAACCACAAAAGACCCCGAATAGCCAAATCAATCCTGAGAAGGAGGAATAAAACAGGGGGAATTACACTCCCTGACTTCAAGCTCTACTACAAAGCCACAGTAATCAAGACAATTTGGTACTGGCACAAAAACAGACCCACAGACCAGTGGAACAGAATAGAAAATCCAAACATTAACCCAAACATATACAGTCAATTAATATTTGATAAAAGTGCCTTGGATATACAATGGGGAGATGACAGCCTCTTCAGCAGCTGGTGTTGGAACAACTGGACAGCTACATGTAAGAGAATGAATCTGGACTACTGTCTAGCCCCATACACAAAGGTAAACTCAAGGTGGATCAAAGACCTGAATGTAAGTCATGAAACCATAAAACTCTTAGAAAAAAACATAGGCAAAAATCTCTTGGACATAAACATGAGCAATTTCTTCATGAACATATCTCCCCGGGCAAGGGAAACAAAAGCAAAAATGAACAAGTGGGACTATATCAAGCTAAAAAGCTTCTGTACAGCAAAGGACACCATCAGTAGAACAAAAAGTGTGGGAGAATATATTCATAACTGATGTATCCAATAAGGGGTTAACACCCAAAATATATAAAGTGCTCATGCACATCAACAAACAAAAAGCAAATAATCCAATTAAAAAATAGGCAGAGTATCTGAGCAGACACTTCTCCAAAGAAGAAGTTCAAATGGCCAACAGGCACATGAAAAGATGCACCACATCACTAATCATCAGTGAAATGCAAATTAAAACCACAATGAGATATCACCTCACATCAGTTAGGATTGCCAACATAGAAAAGACTAGGAACAACAAATGCTGGTGAGGATGCAGAGAAAGGGGAACCCTCCTACACTGTGGTGAGAATGTAAAATAGTTCAACCATTGTGGAAAGCAGTATGGAGGTTCCTCAGGAAACTAAAAATAGAAATACCATTTGACCCAGGAATCCCACTCCTAGGAACTTACCCTAAGAATGCAGGAGGCCAGTTTGAAAAGGGCAGATGCACCCCTATGTTTATCGCAGCACTGTTTACAATAGCCAAGAAATGGAAGCAACCTAAGTGTCCATCAGTAGATGAATGGATAAAGAAGAAGTGGTACATATACACAATGGAATATTATTCAGCTGTAAGAAGAAAACAAATCCTACCATTTGCAGCAGAATGGATAGAGCTAGAGGGTATTATGCTCAGTGATATATGCCAGGCAGGGAAGACAAGTACCAAATGATTTCACTCATCTGTGGACTATAATAACAAAGAAAAAACTGAAGGAACAAAACAGCAGCAGACTCACAGAACCCAAGAATGGACTAACAATTACCAAAGGGAAAGGGACTGGGGAGGATGGGTGGGAAGGAAGGGGTAAGGGAAATAAAGAGCATTAGGATTAGCACACATAATGTAGGGAGGGGGCTCGGGGAAGGCAGTATAACACCGAGAAAACAAGTAGTGACTCTCTAGCATCTTACCACCCTGATGGACAGTGACTGTAATGGGGTGTCTGGTGGGGACTAGATAATGGGGGGAGTCTAGTAACCACAATGTTTCTCTTGTAATTGTACATTAATGATACCAAAATAAATAAATAAAATTATTCACACACACAAAAAAATTACAATCTTTCCCAGACTTAAGACAATTATTTGTTCTTTTTCACTATTTACCTCGGGAGAAATATCTAGTTTTCCTGTCTGTATATCCACTCACTTGCTGACTTCATTAAGTCACTCAGTAATTCATTCATTCACCCACTTTTTTTGTTGTTCACTCACTCAATTAGTCCAGGTACTTTTCCAGAATTGAAGGTGTGAGGAACAGACTAGTTACAAATCCCAGCCTTCCCCTCTGTGTTTACAGTTCAGTGAGAGGGGCATTTCAGTACAGGGTGATAAATATTTTGATTAGAGAAATGCCGGTTGTACTAGAACACAGAGGGGCACCTGACCCAGACTGGAGGAGACAGGGCATGCTTCCTGGAGAGAATGACAGGTAAGGGTTAATACAGTGGATAAAGGGGCAGGGAGAGTGTATTAAGCAGAGATTGCAATGGGTGCCAAGGTCAGGGTGTATGGCTGAGGGGAATGGGAAGAGAATAGTGGAAGTTTCCAACAGCTGAAAGAAGAGTGATGAGTTATAGCCTAGAAAGTGTATCAGTGCCATAGCATGGAGGGCTCTGTAAGCTGTGCTGGAGAGCTGAGGTTTTATTCCCAAGTGCTCTGAATATCCACTGTGTGCTTGCAGAAAGGGAATAAAGCGGTCAAGTTTTCATTAGATAAAAATAACTTGCTCCCTCTGATGATATGTTTTCCTTTTCATTGTCAGACTATTCCTTTCTGGATCTCTCAAGTCTAGATTTGCCAAATATTGTCACGATTTCTGATGAAGAACCCAAACTAAAAATGGTTTAAGGAACGAAGTCCTGGTGCCCCTGTTCAGCGACTCCAGCATGTTTTTCAAAGAATGTCCTTTCTGACATTATGGAAAGTATCCTAGGCTCTCACTTGGGTCCTAGAAAAGAAGGCACCTGTTTCAAGGAATGTCCAGCCCCTTCCAACTTGGCAGCTGCCCCTCCGGGCTCATGATATTAGGGATGTAGCAGATTGAAGAGGTTGATGATGCCATTTGGCCAAACCACGTGACTATTTCCATCAGCTCCATTTCTACAAAGTCCTGTGCTCCTAGAGGAGACAAAAGATGACTTCATAATTCTTTGTTTATCTAAAGATACAGATACACCCAGGGCCTTAAAAGCCAGTCTCTTGCTGCCATGTGTGTCCTCTGGGTGAGGTTTCTTAAAAAATGACTCACCCACAGAGCTTTCAAAAGGGGACCCTCTGGTCATCAGGACAATCACGGGATGGCATTGCTGAGGCAGTGGAGAGACGGGATGGCTTGTCTCGGGGGAAAAGCTGTCAGTGCCACAGAACTGCCCGATCCTAGTAGGTCCAGAACCACACATCACAGTTGCCTTGCGGGATCCCTCTCATCTCGCCTTTACAGGGCTGCTTTCCTTCCCTCCTGGCCACCCCTTTACTGTGCCACTGACTGCCCACCCCTGAGGCCCAACGCCCTGAGGCCCAACCTCACTTGCCTTTCTTTCTGACCTCTCTGGCCTCCATGTTTTTCTATCTGGGCTGTCCTCTTTCAAGGTTCCTCTCTAGCATGAGTAGGAAAATACTGGGCTTCAGTGGAAAAGTGCATTGTTCAAATAACAGCCTTCCAGATTACAGATTTCTGGTCTGTCAATGCCTTTGTGCCTTTCTACAGCTCTGTAAACTAATAGTAATGCGTATAATTCTTGTCTGTAGACATGTAAATTCTGTCCAGGGGAAGTTGAATTGGCTTCCCTTTCTCACTGTGGAGGAAGCCAGGTTTACATCCATTTGCCTATTCATTTCTATATTCCTCATCTATAAACACATCTTTTTTTGGATTCTTCCTTGAACTCATAACGCATCACCAACTTCCTCATTAATAAGTTACATCGAATCTTTAACACGTTCATGTTCACGCCAGTATGAGTGTGCTGATTTTACATTTTATTGAAAATTATCTTCTAATAGATGATAAGAGCAAAAAGGGAAAACAGTAAGTATTGTGTACTTACGACAGCCCAGAGGGTGCAGGGCACAGGCCGTGGGGTGGTGTTTCTCCTGACCCCACCTCACTACACTCATGTGGATTGTTATAAACTGCAGGTGTCTGGGCTCTCTAGGATGAGAATTGGGAGCCTGTTCACATGTTCAACGAGTCGATATTCAGGACAGCTTAACAGCCACTGTAACAACCGAGAAAAAGTAGAAAGAAAGACTCTCCTAAAAGCTGCTTGGAGAGATAGACAAATGAAGTGATAAAAAATAAAATGGCTGATGACAACTAAGACTATGTGCCGTGCACATGTAACTGGAAAAGCATGTGGAAGCAAATCCAAATAAACCAAAGGATTAGGAGGATGTCATTCATACCCCTACTCCTCACCCTGGGAAGACATCTTATATCTTTTTTAGCCTAGCCTGATATGAAAACTTATACTAGTAAAGAAAAATAATAACATAGGCTTACTTTTAAGAGAAAATAAATAAACTGATATGCTTTCCATTAATTGATTAATACAACAAACATTGCTTGAGCATCTATTCCAGAGATACGGCGTTAAAACGAAGTCTCTTCTATTTTAATGCTGTTTTCTTTGTTATTGTTTTTTTATACAGGAGCAGTTAGACCCATGGTACACAATAAAACATGCTACATATGAGACTGAAATTACTGGGGATGGATGCCTTTAGAGCTGTAATTAATGCTATCACTTCATAAGCTTTAGCCCCCAAATACTGTAGTGCAAACCAATGTGCTTGAGTCACAGCATTTATTATCTTTCCAGACACAATGTCAGAAATCCACAACACAAGACATTTCTAAATGGAGAGGGTGTATGATGGAAACCCCATATGGCAAGAAGTGCTAAGGAAGCACGTGGAAGAATATAAATAACTGTATGTGATCATATCCAATTAAACACTACAGTGAGTGCTAGGAAAGTTCAGAAAAGAGGAAAATTAATAAGGCAAGACCTGAGTAGAGTATCTTCCTTGGGATTAGAAAGCTTCCTGGAATTTAGAAAATGCTCACGTCTGAGGACAATTTGCCTGGGTGTAACACCAAATTGGAAGCCTTTCCCTACAGGGGCGGTGTGCTATCTTCCAAAGAAAAGTGTCCGAGCAAGAGCCTCTCCAACAGATGGAAGCCAAACACTGTTTACCGAATGTCACCTGCCTGCAGGCCAGATGCCAGATGCAGGATTTCCTAAGGCAGACAGCTACCCTGCTGTTAGATTGATCTTTCTCAGTAGCTGTGCAGAGGGGGAAATCTTCACCCCAAGTACCAGATGCCTCCAAACATCTGGATGCTTGGTATCATGTATTCTTAACAGCTGGTTTGCTGTTTTCACTCTCCACCTCGGTATTGGTTGTCAAGCCCATCATTAACTTCTGGGAGTTTCCAAATTCTCAGGGAGAGAAATGAGCAAATAAATACTATACTCCTGCCTGCAGTCAGAGACAGGTTCTGAGTCCCACACGGCAACATGCCTGCCTTTAACTGGAAGCCACACAGCTCTTGGAGTTTACTGAGGATCAAGTCTACCAAGTGGGAAGGTCTCATCCTGATTCTTCTACTCCCTCCCGATGGAGAGCCTATCAGATTTCTCCATTAAGGACTCCATGTAAGGACTTTTATAGTTGATATATATATATAATACACACACAACTTAATTTCTAAGGGGAGACCAGTAGTGTGATTGTGACATGCATTGCTGATAGACCAATCTTTATAAATGCTGATAATTAAAATTATTTTTAACATTTGCCCACTGAAGAATAGATATTCTAGTCTTTCAGATGTTTGCCAGGGGATATATTTTACCCTTTGAAGGAAGTGATTACATTCAAAGTTATCTTCACTTTGCCTTTATGATGTCAGACCTTTTCATCTTCCTTTCTCCCCATAACTAAGGTCATCTGCTGCCAAATGTAGGCATATCCCTGACACCAATCCCAGAGACATTCTGTATCAGAGGTGAATTCATTATACCTTTTTTCTGTATGCACCTCCTTTTGAGGATCAAATTCATCAGTTCTTTCCTCTCATACATGCAGGCTAACTTTCTACCTCTCTGAACTTTGCTTGCTGGTCTCAACAAACTCAGGTTTTATCTTTTCTACTCCAAGCACTTTAAAAGTTTTATTTTTTTTATATAAAGAGAGTTCTTTCTCAAGGCAAATTCATTACACCTTTGTTTGCTTTTATCTTATGTATACATTTCATCCTCCTATCTAGATTGAATGATCCTTGAGACCACAGATTCTAATTTTTATTTATTTCTTCTCCTTTCCATTCAGCATGATGTGCCCATTTAACAGACTCAATGAATTTGGGTGGATTAGTCCCTTGGGAGAGGTGGAGTGGTAAGGGCCCATCGCTTGCTGCATATTTGAGCTGCAGAGGTTGTGACTATTTTGTTCCATGTTATATCCTCAGGGCTTGGAACATAGTCTTGTAAGTAGCAGGCATGAATGAAAAAACATTGAATAGATAAAGGAATGTAAAATAGAAGCTTCTTAGACACTACCTTTAGGTAAATCTGGGATTATGCGATGGGCGGAGTCATGGCCTCTAAAGACGCTTATATTCTAATTCCCAACTCCTGTGAGTGTTAATTTGCATGACAGAAAAGAATTTGAGAGGCAGAGATCCTGAATTTCCAGGTGGACCTAATGCAGCACGAGGGTCCTTCCAAGTGAGAGGGAGGCAGGACTGTCAGAGTAAAAACAAGAAGTGTGACAGCAGAAGGCTGGGATAATGTGATTGCTGGCCTTGAACATGGAAAAGGGCCACAAGCTAAGGACTGTAGGCACCTCTCGAATCAGGAAGAGGCAGAAAACAGGTTGCTCCCTACTCCTTCTAGAAGGAATGCAGCCAAGAGCTGCTGTCAGCCAGGCAAGGCCAATTTCAGACTTAAAACATCCAGAACTTTAAGATAATAATATTGTGTTTTTTGTCAACCACTAAGTTTGTGGTAATTAATTACAGCAACAATAGGAAACTAATACAGGTTACATTCTTGTTCAATTAGTATCTCCCCAAATTCTCCAGACCTCAGATTTCTTCTCTAGAAAAAGGTTGAAAGTCATACTTTAATAGTTTAGCATACATGTGCAGAATACCTGCTGACTACAGTGGCCAGCATTTGTGTAGGCTCTAAATGGATGTGAGGATTAAATTTAAAAGCATAGGTAAAATGCATAGTGATATTTCTGATAAAAAGTATGTCCTTCAAAATGCAGGTGTTAGATCCTAAAAACCTACCAAATAGGTAAATTGGCAAGGAACTAGGTCATTTAATTTCAGGAACCTAAGGAAAGTGGAATGAAGAACTATGGCTGCTAATAAATGTATTAAATGTATTCCTCAGGAATAAAGATTTAATTTACTGGTATACAATAATAATGATATCATAAGTGACACTATGTTAACATTTTACACCTTTTAAATGCATTATTAGTAAATCCTTTGCTATTCATGGGCATTCAGAATTCCTTGTCAATAGAAACTCTTAGGAAATAACTTCTACTTTGTTTCAAATATATCCTCAGCTTGATTGAGGTAAGGCAGGTTCTAGGAAGCTGCTTGCTTGTTTTCTCTAAATCAAGTCTTCTGATCTGTGCATATTGGATCTAATGACTCCAAGAACGCATACTATCCCTTACTCCCTTCTGCCCCTGCCTCCCTGGGACCTTCTCCTAACAGCACCTCTTATACCTACTCCAATTCTAAGTAGGTTCTGTTTTTCCTTATCCTCATTGCTGTTCTCAAAGTTTCCCCCAGAATTCTCTGTACTATGTTGTCACTGTTTTATCTCTTTCCTACACTTGCTCCCTCTTTTTCTAATGATAGCTAGTAAGTCATAAAATTTGCATTTACTGGAACCAAAATTTTCATGGTTCCCAAATATATATAGGGAAACTGTCCTGGGGATTGAGAGGTGATATTATCAAGTTTTAATTAAATTACCCCTTACAAAGTGGACAGGTAGCTTCAAAATCTTCCTCTAAAGAAACTGCAAAACACAAATAATGCAAACGCAGATCGACAAGAATATAAATAGCAGAGCTGTCATCTCCCCTTAATACTCTACAAGGCTTTTATTATTCCAAATTCTGAAGGAAAAACAAGGATGATGTAATCAGATCTGACAGGAAGTTAGCCCCAAACATATCAAGAAGTCTGTTTGAAATATGGATTTACACCCACTAACATTAACTATGAATCACACCTCAAGCATGTCTGTGCCTTGAGATGTTAGTGAATAACAGTACAAAGCCATGACGATGAGCACAGTGTTCAATATGCAAGTATGGAGAATATAAAGACACATTTAACAGTTTTCTTTCAGGAATGTTTAAAATCCTGCGTTACTCCATCCAGCATTTTGTGAAATTTCGGCGAAGTTAATGACAATTTAGAAGCTGAAGTTTAAGTTTCTTAATTGATTTTTTAAAGTTAAAAGTTCGTATATCACGGTGGCTATATTCTAGGATAGTGAGAAAGGCTGACATAGACTAAAATAACATGGTAACAAGTCAAATATATTCTTTTGTCAACAAATACTATGATGCTATATATAGACAGCATTGCTAAATATTTAGAGAAATAAATACTCAAGCAATTACACAACAGGATATATGTTCTATGGTGGAAAGTACAAATGTTTCTAATATATTTCTGTTTATAGAATGTTCTAGATTCTCATTTAATATTAAGGCATATGAAAAAATGTTTGCGTGTGATCCTAGGAAGCAAAGATATCCCTGCACACCGTAGTTGACTTAATAAACATAATGCTTTATGGAAGAAGCATATAAATATAACCATTGTTGGAGCAGATGCTCTTGTTAAAGGAAAAGGGAAAAATATTGTGCTAAGTTTGCAGATGGCACCATACTTAAAAGTTATTTACTGAGGAAATCATAGACAAGATATTGCAGCAAAGTTGAGGTGGAAAGCATAAAAAATGCTATATAGAATGCAATTAACACAGCCAGTGTCTCTAAAACAAAAGAGAATAAGTAAAAAAGGTTTTGCAATATTTCCCATGAGATGGGAAATGACTGCAGAAATCTTTCTTACACCACAGATTTTATTGTGGAAATTATCTCCTACTACAATTTTTAAATGGCATGCAGACCAATAGAGACATATGCATTTCTCTTTAACAAAAAAGACCAGTGTTCCAAGTTTGCTGACCTTCTATGTAATGAGAAGTGAATATCAGCAGCCAGCAGATATATTTGTAAAAATAAACCACTTGATCAGTCTCTGCAAGGTAAAAGTAGCATTTCAGAGTGAGAGAACTACTCTCAAAAGAAAATCATACTACAAAGAGAAAGCCTTCTGAAAATGTATTTGGAAGTATTTACATTGTGTGCTTTATTTATGTATTGAGTCAAGAAAATGTAATTGGGCTAACTCTAATTTACCTCTTAAAATACAGATCAGGTATTATCCTCCAGTTAGACAACTCTGCCCATCCTGTGACCCTTTCCTTAACTTCCTGCACATATGCTACTATAACACTTATAACACAGCAGTAGAGCATATTATTTATGTATCCATTTCCTCCACTAGACTGAGAGCTTACTGAGATCGGGAACAAAGGAATTGTCCTAGAAGGATGAGAACAGAATTTCTCAAAGATGCTCTGTAAGTGTTTGGAAGTGGGATTAAAAAGCAAACATACAGTGGACCCACAAAGTGAAATGATCTGCCAATATAATAATAATAATAACAATAGAAGTAATGATAATCACAACAATAGCTAATGCTGGAGAACTCTTTTATGTTTATTATGTACCAGGCACTGATCAAAACATTTTGCACATATTTTCTTGTTGGAATATACTATTATTATCCCCAATTTATAAATGTGGGTAAAAGAACTCTTTCCAAGTTACACAGTTGTCTGAGACACAACCCAGGTGGTCTGTCCACAGAGCACAGGTCCTGTGAAATGGGAAAAAAAAAAACAAAGTTTGGCATCCGGTTTCAAAAGGAAAAAATCACAGGCTTACATAATACACAGAACCAACAATTACAATAATACATTGGCAATTACGTATCAAGGACACTGGTATAATACAAATTATTCTACCTTAGACCTATGAGATTTATATCCCATGAGATTACAGATTCTCTCTCCTCAGTCTGTATTCTCAATGCATGTCATAGTGGCTCATTATGCTATTTGTAGAATAATCTTTTTTGCTGTAGAATAAATAAGTGGATGTGTAAATGAATATTATGGGTCAGGGGCTTCCCAGAGTTGGTTATCTCACAAACCTACTGGTAATTCTGATGCAAAGCCTAGAAAACAAGGGCTCAGAAATGTCCGATCTTTTTTCCCAGTGGTGGACAGCTGGTGGATGGCACCGCCCCTCTCCCTTCTCTCAGCCCGCACTGTCAGTCCATATTGCTACTCTCAGCCCTGTTTACTGCAAATAAAGAGGGGCGTGCCTACCTGGAACGTATCCAGAACACTGCAGCCAGAATGTCGAGCAGTGTGGTAACTCCGTCTCCTGAAGAACAGCTGAAGGGCCTGGGAACATTTGGCCTGCAGTGAGGGAGACTTGGAAGGAAGGGATCACAATCTAAAAGTCTGAAAGTGGCATCTAAAAATGGCATGAAGTAGAAAAGGGATTAAACCGAGGTACTGTAGCTCTAGCGTGTGAATCCAGGAGTTCTGGATGTAGTGAAAGGGAGACAGGTTTCAGTTAGAGAGAAGAAAGAGCTTCCTAGTATTTGGAGATGTACTTGAGTGGGAAAGGTCATCTTGAAAGATTCAAATGACCAATTGCCAAGAAGATGCAGAGGCAAATCGTACAAGAGGTGGCACATGGAACTTGCTTACTTTCTGTCTCATAGACTCTCTATGATGAAATATGGTCCTGTGGGGCTGAGGGAGGGTACTCTACTGTATATGAGATGGCATTATTATCATTAATTATATATATTAATAACTAATAGCAGCAGTTCTTTATTTCAAATCGCCAGCATCTATGTTGTTTCTGCAACTTTGAAATGGTGACAATGAACTCCTTCCTCACCATGCTGTTGAGAGGATTAAACAGATGAATATCTATAAAGTACTGAGAATGATGCCTGACACATAATAAGCATATCATTTTCATTATAATTTCATCACTATTGATAATACTGGCACATCCACCATTTATTGGACTCCACCTATGTGTTCCACACAGTGTTTCCTTTAGGCCTCACTACATCCCTGCTGCACCCATTAATATCTTTACTTAATAGATTAAAGAACTGAGATGGCACAATTGTATCTCAGACAACTGCTCTGGTGCACAGCTGCTGTTCATCTAGTTTTTATCTCAAAACAAACCTGCTTGATACTTGATGACAAAGGAGACCGGTAAGCCTTCTCCTAGGTAAGGAGTCTGGTACCGAGCCAACCAAACACCTTTTTCATCCTGGGGCATCTGACCCTTTCCCTGCTTCCCTGCCCCTCTTGAGAACACAGGCCTGTGAAAGGCCCCTTTGCCAAGGGGGTGTGGTGAGAAAGGAAAATGCATTTAGTTCTCAGGTCGCTGTGGGTCAGGAGGAGGGGACATAACCTGAAGATACTGGTACAGCCATCCAGGTAGCCAGGGGCCTTTACAGAGGAAACGTAGCCAAGTGATGCCTAGAGTTCAACAGGATGCACAGAAAGCCAGGCTGTGGCGTTCCGCAGACCTGCCTCCTAATCGCAGCTCTTCCACTTAGGCAAGCCATTTAACTTCTTTTAGGGTTGTTCCTTTCATTTATAAAATGGGGATGATAATGTTCACCTGTCAAAGACACAAAGGAATTGAAAGACATAACATGTAATTAAGCATCTGGTGCAATATATCTGTGAGGGACCCCAATAAAGTCACCCACCTTCCTGTTCACTTCTGCTCTATGTGGTTTTCCATCACCATACCTGCCATCAACAGTCCCTCTCCTTCCCCCACCCCACGTCCAAACCCAAGAGCAGAGAAATTCCTCACTTGAAGCTATGATTTTAAACTTCAACCCCAAACAAGTACTGGTAGGATTTCTAGAAACTTCCCAGAAAAACGGAGAGTTTGAATGGGACCATAAGAAGCTTTACTGACAGCTAGTGGCAGATGATTTAATATGATTTAATATTTAGTATTTAATCATCACAGAAGTCCAAGTAAGGATAAAACAAAACTGCCCTTGAAATTCCACCACACCAGCTTCCCTTTAGCTTGAAAATGAGGATGTCTATAAAATGATGACATTTACTCCTGGTTGAAACTCCAGGCATTTCAACCTTTCCCAGAGGGTAAGAAATGGCCTAGGGATTTGGTAATCCCATGAGGACTTTGGAACTTGAGAGGGTCAGATCACAGGCCTGAAATACTGAAACACTAGGACACCATAGACAGACTAGCCACCTCAGGACATGCCTGAAGTACAGGTTTTGAATTTGCAGTACCACCAGAATTTAATGAGCTACTTCAGCTTGGGGTGGAACCTGGGAAAACAGATGTCACAAACTCTCATTAAACTGTCAAGTACTTTTCCAGCATTTCCTCTCCCGTCATAGCTGATTATAAAGGTACACACACACACACACACACACACACACACACACACACACACACACACACACATCTTGATATGTTACTAGAAAAAGCAGAAAAATGCCTGACAGTTTAATGAGATCTGGGTGAAAGAAAATTCTGTATTTTAATGTTTTCCAGGCAGTAGAAATAATTCGTCAAAGTTCCTGAGACTCATTCATCTTGGCTACGTTTCTTAAAATATTTTCACAAATTCTGAAGAACAAATACCATTATCGGGCACTAAAAAGGTTGCAGTCTAATAGATCAGCCATTTCGCTTCCATCCACTCAGCTCAGCATTCCTTCAACTGGGTCTTATCGATGATCACCCGCACACTGGGCGCTGTGCTCTGTGGCTGGAATTTCTCAAAGTAGATGACTTTTTTTTTTTTTACACACACAGGGCTGGCTTTATGGCACATTAGGATGGCAGCTGGTGGCCTCTAGAGTGGTGATTGTAGCACGTCCTATTCAAAGACATCTGAAGAACTGTAGATCACTTCACTGATGAGTTACAGTGTAAGGAAAGGACTTTTTGACAATAGGGGTACTAATAGAAAGAGATTCTAGTAAGGAACTGGATAAACCAATTTGCAGATGCTTTTTAGGGGGAAAAGAAACCACTGGATAAGTAAATCAAAATAAATAACCTCTAGGGCCATTTTAAGTCCTGAGATTTTAGGATTCTGAGGGAAGAAAGAAATAAAACGTTTTGCAGTGTGACTCATTCCCAGCCGTGATCCAATGAGCCTGAGAGTTAGAAAGAGCAATTTCCAATGTGTGTGTGGTACATGTGCATGAGAAGTATCTTTCGCATGTATTGGACATGTGATACAACTAAAATATGAAATAGGCATTAAAATAATGTCAGAGGCGATTGAAAATCAAAGGCTGAAAAATTATTCCAGACCACTCAACTCATGAATTGCAGAGCTCACTGGACTCTAAATCCTGTGATCTTCCTGTTGACTTCTAGAGCAATTAGGAAGGCAAAACATCAATAGACATAATGATAGGCTGGACATGGGAGGACACTGAGATGGATCAAAGCCACCTCCAAAGTTCTGAACAGGTTTAAAAGGAGAATGATGACAGCATTGATAGAAATAGGAAAGGCCATGGAGGAACTTGTTTGGAAATTGTTAATTTGGGGCTAATTATATTTGAAAATGACTGTGGTCATTGAGAGAACAGAATCCAAAAAGCAATTATGGAGTTATAATAGCCAGTGTTTAATACTTGCCAGAAAACTATTGTAACTGCTTTTTATATATTAACTCATTTAATGCTCAAAACAACTCAAAAAAATAGGCACTAGTAGTGGGAAAACTGAGGCACAGAGAGATTAAAACAACTGGTGTGAAGCCATACAGCTAGTAAATGGAAGAACCAGGAATTGAATTCAGGTCTCTGGCTCCAGAGTCCACACTTGTAGACCACAAGGTACACTTGAGTGGAAAGAGATTTAGAAGATATGCACAGAAATCTATAGGCACATATGAAGGGCACTTACCACAATCCTGGGTAAGTAAGAGAAGGCTTCTCAGAAGAGGTGAAGCTTGAGTGAGAAAGTTAACAAAGTACTTTTCACATACTGGTATAGGATTTCTTTGACCATTGCATTTTTTTTTCTCAGAGAAAAGTAAGATGAAAGAAAAGGAAAATGAGAACTACCTCTGTAAAAGTGTGTGATAGAGCTCAGGTGCCAGGAGATTATCTTGGTAGTATCAATTTTTATCTGTTCACAGGACTGGCTTGGTTATTTGGACTTAAGATTCAATCAGTTCAACCAAGTAACACAACAACCCTGTGGATTTGCTCTTTTCATCTTTCAAATCAGTTTTCCAATGGCACAAAAACTATATTTAGTAGAATGAAGCCATCAGCAAAGACACAGCAAAGCTGGTTGTATTTACAGGCACTGTCAGGTCTAAAGTGGATGGAAAATTCCAGATTCACTTATTGTGATCCATATTCAGCCCTGAACTACAATAAGATGCTTAATAATATTTGCTGAAGATGATGTATTCAGGTGTTTGCTGCAGAAACGTGAAATGGTTACTTACAATAAGGAGTGTTGGACTGAGGCAGCATTATATGGATGGAAGATTCCTGAAAGCATTGTGGGAAACATCATTTGGAAATGATACTTGGGCAAGGAGTTGATTTATTAGTATTGGAAGGGTGCATGGGAGAAAGGAAGTAAGAGGTTATGAGAGAATGACCCTCCTGTAATGGTGGGTGGGAGAATTCTTGCAATGTGTATGTCGACACTGCTGTGTAGTAAAGGTCTTTGGATTTCTTGAGTCTGCGCTGTCCAAAATGGTAACCACGGCTCACATGTGGCTGTCACGTGCTTGAAATGGGACCAGTCTGAATTGTGATATTCTGTAAATGTAAAATACAAACTGAATTCAGACTTAGTATGAAAAAAATGGTAAAATATCTCACTAATAATTTATATTTGATTGCATATTGAAATAGTAAAGATTTTGATATATTGATTTAAATAACATATTATTAAAATTAGTTTAACCTTCGTGTTTTTACTTTCTAGCAACTAGAACGTCTAAAACTCGTATGTGGCTCACATTTATATTTCTGTTGGGCAGCACTGCCATGAGCCTTTCTAGGGGTTGGACACATCCCTGTTGGGATGGAGAAGTCTATCCTAGTAGCTGGTTTGAGAATGGATGGGGCTGATGACGTAGGTGGGGAGGGTCACTGGATGCAAAGGATGTCTGGCAACACGGCTACCTGAGTGTAGAAAATCCATCTATCCAGAGGAGGGAAGTTAGGCAAAGGATGGACATTCACAGGAGGAAAAGTCTTTTGCATTTAGCTAAACACAGGGCAGAAAGAGTCAATGGCTGGCTTCATGGAGGACGAGGCCTCCATGGAGGGAGCTGGGATCAGTGACCTCTGAGAAACAAGCTGGTGTCTTGGAGGCCAAGAAGCAAAGTATACAGGGCTTGGGGCTCAGGATAGCTTCCTTCAATCCAGTAACCTACTTCTCGGAAAGATATCTAGCTGGACACTGCTTGTACTTTCTGCCTTCAATTATTCTAGGTTCTTCCTTAGTAAATATTTTTCTTAATTTCACTGTACCTCATGTTTGCCCTGGGAACACAGAAAAATTTTGCACGAGCTTAGCCCGGCTTTTAAAGGGAGCATAGCATGGCTCCAAGAAACAGATGTGCTGATATGTACTAGGAAATGTTTAAATGTTTGATAGGATGAAACTTATCTGACACAGGGGACTGAGTCTCTATTGTTCTCTGAACCCTTATGCCTAGCACAGTATGGTGCCTGGAACATAGCAGGTATCCAATAGTTGTTTGGTAAATGAATTAATGACTCAAGAGCAAAGTAATACCTAAGGAGTATCAAGGCCAATCAGCTGCCTCTCCCTGTCGGAAGCTACTTGGTATAATTTAATTCTTGGAGGATTTTGCCTTACAGAAATCAAAGCACACGCTGAAGTGAAAACTGGATCTTCCACAATAATGGTGGAAGTGAGTCTAATAAAACAACAATTATAGCTACCATCAATGGAGGCATTGTCATGAACCAGGACTAAGGGCTTTACATTGTATTATCTCATTGTATATACATCAAAAAATTAAGTACGACCTCTGTAACATTAAATCCCATTTTATAGATGAGGCAATTGAGGTGTAAAGAAGTCAAAGAATCAGCCAAAATTTACAGAATTACCAAAGGTGAAGCTAGAATTTGAATTCAGACAGTCTGACCCCAGAGTGCATTCTCCCCATATTTATACTACCATTGTATTTCAATTAAATATATTGTCTGTAAATTGAAATATGATGCATAATGTCTTTCTTTATGAAGGCTTTGCTTTTTGGGTATGTGTACTTATGACTGCATATGTGGGTTCTTGCTAGGAGAGAGGGCTCGCCTTCCTCTGTTTTGGTACATTCCAGAAGATAGGAATATTTGATTGGGTTCAGCCTTTGGAATATCTTCTTAATAAATTCATCTGATTGTTTAATTACATTAAAAAGTAGCTACTTTCAGCATATTTATATGTGTAATTATTAAATTGATCTTTCCTTCAGATTGTCAAATTCTGTAAAGAGAGCTAATATTTCTGATTCTAAATTGTTTATGCAGTACTACCACTTTTTTGCTATATGCAAACCTGTTTCTTGCAGCGCCATATATTTATTTTGAAAAGGTGTAAAAACAACTGTCAAACAAGAGGAACAGTTAATCAAATTACAAGAATTCCATAAGATTGCATATTACACACTATAAAATTGTAAATACAGAGGTTTTTGAAAAGTACAAAGAAGCCATGATTAAAAGTTAAATGTAAAAAACATATATATTTATATACATATAAATAACTATATTTGAATTAGAATATCCATTCTGTATAGCAATATGTGCAGGAGGAAGGATTTATACCAAAGTAGTAACAGTGTATCTATCTGGATGGCAGAATTAGACGTCTCTTTTGCATATGTGTATACTTACCAAGTTTTCTATTATACACGCACATAGTCACATGCACACATTTTTATAAAATTACAGGAAAATGTGGATGGGGCTGTCTCCTTTGGATGGTGTGATCTGAAAACACCATTTGGAATTGAAATCATATGGAAGTAAAGGGCCCAGTCATCAAAAGAACATTCCAGATAGAAGAACAGGAAACCCAGAGGCCTTGTTAAACAAAAGTCAATATGTTTTAGGGACTGAGGGATGACAACGTGGCTGAATCATAGGGACTGAGAGTGGGAAAGTGGGACGAGAGGAGGATACTGAGGCTGATGAGGGTCCAACCATGTAGAGTCAAGACAATGGCATGGGCTAAAGAGACACCTAAAAGTAGGCACATTTCTGATATTAATATTCTATATATACTCCTCAAAATATGAGGTGATTGGGATTTCCAGCATTAATTCCACCCTTTCCAAGAGAGTATAATGGTCATGCTTATGAGTATGCTGTGTAGTGTGGGTCCAGAGATAAATTCTGACATGTTCTAGTGCTAAGCCTGTGGTTATTGGTCATCTCAGAAGCAAAAGAAAAATGTACTAAGGACACATGCAATTAAACTAAAGTTACACACATACAAAGTCAAGGGGTTGATACTACTATAAGAGTTTGGCCATGACCTGGCAGGTTGCCTGTTATGCATATGGGTTACTCTGTAAAGGCAGGGCCATTGGTATAGTTCATGTGCAGGATCCAAACCCCAAAGAAGAGGGAAACAGATCCTTGGGTCTGAAGCATCTTACATGACTTTTTAAGGTAAATGTTGTAAGTATTAACATGATGACAATCATAAATAAGATCTATAGCCTAAGATGGAGTTCTGGGGGACAGAACCAAACATGGGAATCTTCAGTGTTGACCTTTGGGCAAAGTGCAAAGGAGAGCTGGTGTCCCAGTTCTGATGGGAGGGGCATTAGGAAGCAAAGACTGCAAAGTCTGAGGAGTGAATAGAGAGAAAGGGGGGAGCTGACCCAAAGGGCAGGACCCAGATCGGAGACCAGGGAAGATGGAGCTGGCTGGCCTGGGGACGAGAATGAGGAGAAATGCCGAGGAACGGGATTCACGTGGAAGGAACTCTTATACCACAGACAGGGACAGAAAGGGACCTGTGACAGAGTACATGGGGAGCTGACTTCGAGAAGAAGAGGACTGATGTTACAGTAGAGTGGAGTTCATGGCTCATCCATGGGGCAAAGGAGGGGATGAAGAGCAAATCCAGGCAATGTTTCATGTCTGCATGCCCTCAAGACCTTCATGCTGTTTCACCTAACAGATAGTCACTGGTTTGAACTGACAAAAAGGCCAGAAGCAGAGAGCCCACACTTCTCTATGTGTTTGAAAGAGATTCCAAGAAGCCCCTAGGTGCCTCAGAGGTCCTCACAGGGAGTAAGGGGGACATAACAAGACGGACCGCTAAACCTCTCCCAGCCTAAACCAAGCAGCTCTTCTCTTCTCTGAATCACAAACAGAGATAACAGGACATTTGGAAATCAGATTCTAATTTGGAACAGCATTTTAAAGCCATTGACTTAAGGAAGAAAAGAACACATCCTTTTATCCCCTTGTTAGTCAAGGCAAAGCAGGACATCTGGGAGCTAGCAAATAGCGAGACAGGATTTCTGAGGAGATGTTTCAGATGTAACCTAGTACAGAGGACTGGTGTCTCAGGGAAGGGCAGTGTCCTCTCAGCAACAGGCACCCTGGTCATCAGCCAGTTGGCATGATCTCCTGGGGCACTGGGGCCACCACAGGAAGGGCTGTCCCATATCGTGTGGCCAAAGGGATCCTTGTTATTCTCGCCACTTCTCTTCTCCTCCAGCGTAGGGATCATAGGCATATCCCACCTTCATGAAGTGAGATTCCCATCGGGCAGCTGCTCACAACAAACAAAGGCTGACTAGAACCTTCTGTGGGATCCTTGGAAGTTCTCTGGGCAAGCCCTACATTTGTTGATTTCTATGCCTTCTGCTCACTGATGTGTTCCATAAGGATTTAGGGAGAAATGAAAAGGAGCCATCTGATTTGATTGTTCTTAGGTGATGGAAAATGGGGACTGGGGTGTCAAGCTTTTCATGCAGCGGGTTATATCCCCTAACTCTGGAATTACTTTAATTAAAAAACCATGACTTCAGTGACATCCTCTCAATGCATAATATTCCCAAGAATGGTAAGAAAATGAAACAAATCTGCAGCTAATATTTTGGCAAACTTCCTTTGCTCGTGTGTATTTTTTTAAAATCCCAATGTAATAACAGTTCTGGACTTTTAATTTTTATTTTATATTTACGTGACAAAGGAATTGTCAGATGGTACTTCATCATAGTTGTTTCCCCTCTTCTTAGAAATATAAATTGCTTGGGGTAAAGGAGAGTGCTATAATTTTAGACTAGAAAACACATGCCAGATGTCTTATATGAAGCTGACCCGCCCAAAGATATATGCCTTAGTCATTAGGATGTGTTCTAAATATTACTGCAAAGCCCTTGGAATGATGGGTCTGAAACCTCACTTATACTTAACTGCTGGCATGTTGCTTTGTCTCTGTGTCTTGTGCCCCTACTTCCACTGATGTAAAGGAAGCACCAATTAGATAACACTCCATTATTAGAGAACCAAGCACAAGCCAGCTGAGGCAGGGGGACCTGCCTTCTCACCCAGAAGCAATCTAAAGCCTGCCCGGCTGAGGGTCCCCAGGCTTCAGTCACACTTTGCTTCTGAGATTCTCCAGCATACTCTACAAATGTCTACATATATCCTGTCGAATTTGTTTATTCAAACTATATTGTCCAGGGCAGAGAAAAGGGAAATCTAGCTGGACTCTGGAGAGGACAGCAGGGAGGGAGGGAGAGAGAGGCAAAAAGAAAAAAGATGGGGAAAACAGGAAACAGACTAGTGAGAAGAGTCAGAATGCTCAGAATCAGGAAGCAGCGTCTCTACACTCCCTAATCTTCACCATGCAGCTGGTTAGCTGTGCAGTTTGTACAAATTCACTGGGGGTCTCTGCCCACCCCGGTATGGCCCCTTCAATAACGGATCATCTTTGTTTCAAAATAAATGGATGCTCTTTATTTACTTACTCTTCTTCTGTAGGAATGGCTCCTTTTCATTCTTAAGGTCTCAGTCTTAATGCTGCTCCCTAATCTTGACCTCCCTTGCCTAAGTGACACATCCCCAGAACCATTATTCTACATTTATTTCCTGGATAGCTCTTACCTGTAATTATTGTTATTGTTATTAATTATTATTGTTATCAGTATTAATGTCCTCTCTCCCCAGGGGCTGTGAGCTCCATGAGAGTGGGAATACAGCTCTCTTATATTACCCTATCACTGGTATTTTGTGCATGCCTAGCCTGTACTAGATGTCCAAAAAATATTTATTACTTGTATAAATAACTAAATCAATGAATGAATCTACCAGCTGGTGTAGGTAGTACGTGAAAGAAATAAGAATTTCATAAGACGTCCTTTGTTATTAAAGATATAGCTACCTTTTTAGACTTTCAAAAATATATTATCAAGTAGTGATTCTATAGCATCTCACTATGCTGATGGACAGTGACTGTAATGGTGTTGGTGGGGGGGACCTGATGAAGGGGTAGTTCAATAACCATAATATTGCACATGTAATTGTAGATTAATGATAATAAAATAAATTATATTAAAATATATATATATATATTATCAAACATGAAGCTAAAGTCATGGCCACTGATACCAAACAAAATAAAATATGTGAAAGAAATCTCAGGGATTATTTTTCAAAGAACGTCCACTATATTCCTTAGAAAGGTTTTTGATACTACATTTTTTTTTGAATATTATTAAATTGGGATCTTCTTGACACTTTGCACTGATAAATTAATTGCTGTATTGCAATTCCTGGGTATGCTAAGAAAAGGCTTCTTTCTGTCTCTTTCCAAACATACAATTAACAAAGAGTTAATTATTCTCAGGGAGTAATTTATTTCTTCCAATTCACCAATTAGGATGAGAGCTATTTGTAACAATCATAAAGGAGGATGTGGCACATAGGCCAACAAGGAATTTGGAAAGGAAATGTAATTGGAGAAATTATTTTTAAAGGTGAAATGAAAGAGGAAAGAGACAAAGGAAAAGAAAAATTAGTAATTGGAAATGAAGTAATTCCAGCCCCTCACTAATAACCTCTGCTCCTTGGAGCCGAGAAAGCAGGACCTGACAGGGGATTCCATAGACTGATAAATGGGATGCTTAAAGATACTTCTAACCAGTCAGGGGTCATGGACTCACCCAGTCGTGGTCAAGTCTGGGGCTCTTTGATTCTCTCTTTCCTCATCTGGAAAATGGGAACAGTAAAATCTCCTTAAGCGGGCAATTGTGAAATGAAGTGAGATCATGCCTACGAATGCACCAAGTTGAGCTCAGTAGCAGTTGCCTCCTGTTTCCACCCCAGCCTTACCCCGACTCACAGTCACAGAATGAAGTCAGGCAACAATCCCTCCTCTACATAGAAAAAAAAAAACTATTGACTTGAATCACTGGGTTTGCACTAGAAATCCAAAATCTATTTTTGTCATTTCCTGCAATGCAATCCTTTCTTATGTAAGTGATCCTACTTCCCAATTTCATGAAACTATCATATATCTGCTGTTGAAGATAGCGATAGCTAGTTTCCTCTGGATGATCGTGACCCTTAAAAATTGTCAGGGTTGTAATTTTAATCATTTATTCTGTCCTTTATATAATATAATAAAGTAGGTCAAACCTATATTAAGCCAGGTAAGCATGTATACATATATGTGTGTGTGTATGCAGGATGTGTGGGTGTATATGTATGTGTTCTATTAGAATATGTAAATGAAATCTATATATAAATTATATATATATGAAAATATATATTCTGACCCTTCCTGCCGGCTTGTTTCCTTGTCAAGAAGCTCTATTCATGGCTAGTTGGGGACTAGAGACTTAAGAGTCCCTATAACTGAGAAGCCCAGTGCTCCAACAATTCTTATTAGGTGGGATCATAGAGTGTAGCATTCATCACAGTTACCGAGTATTCAGGCTTATTTCCCAAACTCAGATACCAGAGTCTTCTGATGATAAAATCAAGTACTCAAAGATTAGATACATAATGCAAGACTCTCATTCATGTCCATTGATGGTGTGTGTGGGACAATAGAATGTTGATTCTGTCCAACATTCAATTCTTGAGCCACATTAATAAAGATCTTCAGTCCAAAACAAGGAGATGTTAATTCCAAGGCACTGGGCAGTGGTCAGGCCACTTCTCTCCAGACACCACCATTTAGAAGGGGTGGAGGGAGCAGTTATCCAGGGCGGTCAGAGTCTTCACAGCTTACCTCTGAGAAACAATAAAGGAATCAGGGACTGCTTCTCATGAGGGCGAGAGAACTGAAGGAGACATAGGCATTGACTTCAAATATCTGATAGGCAAATGGGAGGAAGAGAGACCAGCTTATCTTGCCAGTGAAGAAAAGTGATGCCAGCTCCATGGTGCAGGAAACATGATGGAGTAAAATAAGATCTGCATTTTCAAAAGAGGAAAGGCTTTCCAAACAGCTCGACCTGTCTGAAGATTAAATGGTAGTGAGTTTTCTGTCATTGAAAGTATGCGAGGTGGAGCAGGGTTGAAGGGATGCATAGCCGGGATGTGAGGTTTTCATCAACATTTCTCTGAAGCACAGAGAGAGTCCGGGAAGCTTTCCCCTCCTACTTCTTGCCTCAACCCTGAGCAGAGGTTGCTGAGATCAAGCAGGAAGAGCACATCTTAGAGCCCCTAACATCTGTAGTTGAACCCCTGCACCACCAGCACAGCACTTTAGTCACTGAGGTCTTCTTTCCAGCCACCAGGGCCTTTGCAGGGGCTCTTTCCTCTGCCTGGTATGCTCTTGTTTTCATCAAAGTAGTGAGGTCTCAGCTCAATGTCACCTCTTTGCAGAGGTTTCCCCTACCACTCTGTCTGAAGTACTCACTCATCTGCTCCTTGATAGTCTTTATCTCAATATTCTATTTGTATTTACCACAATGATTTTCTTCTTTACTGTTTACACATTTTTATCTTCCCTATGCAACATAAGCTCCACGGTAGAAGGACTTTGTCTTAGTCACTGCTAGATTTTCAGTGCTTAGAGCAATGCTGGCTCAAATAAGGTGCCCTGAATGTAACTTTCAAACCAGATAATGACCTTGACACTCAGTACAAATGATGTTCAGTTAGATAATTCACTCCCTAGTTATATCTAAAATATACTGTTCCTACCATTCTTGATCCAAGTAACTTCAAGCCTTTCTCTCCTACCCAAGAAAGCATGGGGATGAAATGTACACTTCTGTCAATACACCAGCACCCTGCCTTCTTCTGTGGTCACAGTTGACTGGGCCGCGAGTGAGTATCTGATCTGACACTGACCAAGTAGAGAATGCCCAGGAGTGCAGAAAAAAGATGTAGACTTCCTGTGTTGGTAGAAGATAATGGCATAGGAAGCTCAGAATTTGTTAGCATACCCATTCCCCACCCTGTTGGAAGCCAACCTGGTGTAGACGGAAACGATGCTGGTCCACAGAGGGAAACAGAGACAAGGGATGAAAAGCTCAAGTCACACGTCCATTAGACCCTGAGGCCAGGTCATCTTTCCCAGCCTGTGGCTATGTGAGATTTCCCTAGTGTTCTTCACGTAATGTCCTATTTTGCTTTAATCAGTTCAAGCAGGTTTTAACATTAGTCATAAAGAGAGTGCCGATCAATACGGAAACCCTCTGAGTGAGAGTCACATGGAAATAACTTGACATACGGACATGCAGTAAGCACTTCAAAATAGTCATAGACTTACTTGATAAATGAAAAAACAGTACTTATGATGTACAAACAAGACATGGCCATGCAGTTGAGAATAGCTGTCTCTGCCCTGTGTGATGTTTTTCTCATAAATTATATCCTCTCTTGAACAAGACCTGCCATTCCACAGGCCTTTGACAAGACAGAATGCTCACGGAACATATTTAGAGGAGTTTGTTGGCAGCTGACAAGGCAAATTGGCATTTTCCAGGAGAGCGAACAACAGTGGACAGGCCTCAGGCTAAAGTTGCAGCATTTCCTCAGGGTCTCTAGCAGTGCTGGATCTGAAAGCATGCTGTGGATCCAAGCAGTTCCTGAGGAAACCACAGGCAGGCCCTGCCATGGGGGAGCACGTCCTGAGTGAGTACAGGCCAGAGCCTCTGAAACAGAACGTACAGCAACACCCACGCAGTCACAAGGGATGCCAACCCACACCCAAAGGTTAAGAAAGCTGCCGGGATTGAGACACTGACTCCAACCAGGCCCCTTCCCAGTAGGAGTCTGTGGAGACAGACAGCATTTTGGGGAGAAACTGCATGCAATCACTTGGTAACAGAACAAACTGAGCTGAGAAGCCAGATTCCCCTCCTGGGTGACATCATTAGGAGGCACATAACTCAGCCTTGCAACACTTATTCAAGAGAGAACAGCCACATATGGTGGAGACAGTCATAGGAAAGAGAGAGGGCTCTAGGGTTTAGGAAAGCCAGTTGTTTCCACTTCTGAAAATAAAAATGACAAAACTCAAACTGATACAAGGTTCAAAGTTTAATAAATACAACTGAGGCCATTTGGAGGTCCTAGGTATTGGGGGTTCTTTGTTGTGGGGAGGGTGCTTTTGGTTTAATGTTGCTTGTATCTAGCACATGGTATTTTGAGGTAGAATGATGTGTTTGGAAGTGAACTGGACTTGGATGTAGAAGATCTGGATTTAAGCACTAGTTCAGCCCCTTGCCATATGGGTGAACCGATAGAAGTTCTGATCATCTCTCAGAGCATCATGGGAAAAAAATGGGGTAAGAATACATCCAGTTCTTCACCATCCAGGGACAGATGGACTGCTGTCACAAGGAAGTGCTTTAGTGACTAGGTGCAAAATTCTGGAATGAGAGTGTCAATAGAGGATCCTTCACTTACAGATGGCAACAGGAAGTTTAGAATGGAGGAAACACAACTATGGAAAGTATAAGACTATGGAAGATTCAGGAAAATAGGAAGTGGTAATAATACATTGCAGCCAAGCTAGAATAATGTGTTTTGGCAATAGGAAATGATAGGAGCTTGAGCTAAATAACATACACATTTTCTGGGCGGTGGAAGGTAAAATAATAGCTAGTAAAGACAGGACAGGCTGGGGACTTGACCATGGAAGAGGATAGCGGAGAGGAAGAGGAAGGAAGAGAGGGAGGAATGGTGACCACATATATTGTGTATTAGCCTCTGTATGCAAAGGTTTCATGCTTTTCCTTAACTCAAATGCTCTCTCATAACTTTAGTTCTGTCCTGCCCATCCACTGTTTCAAGTGTCTGTCTCCACATCTTGGGAAGCCATTGCTGACTCCTCTGGACTTTTCTATGGCATAGCACTTAATTACATTGAAATGAGCCTAATTCTCCATCTGTTTTTCTCAACTGATGCCGAGGGAGAAGCAGGTGAGGCTGGAGAAGCCTGAGGCATCTTACTTTCCTTTTAAAGTCACACCCCTTTCTCCCCCTCCTGCCACCCTAAATGCAAGCTCACAGTTTACATTTCTGTTAGCCTTGACACATTTTTCATGTCCCCAATTAGTCCTTAATCCCTGCTGTACCTGCCTACCATGTTTCACAAGCAAGGTGCTTTATGTCCCTACAGGAGCCCATCTTGCTGGGATTGTAGCAGGCGGATTTACTTCCAGAATAACTGTTGCAAGAATTTGTCTAACGGAATGAAGGATCAACCCTGAGTAAAGGGATTATGAAAAACTTAATAGCATTGTAGCAATGTGACTGTTAATGAAATACAGTTGGTTGCTCCTGCCATTTGGCACCAACTGACCTGGCATTGTCAACATCACAGTACAATATTTGTTCCCAATTATTTTACAGCAACAACTGAAATACAATATGGTATTAATCATATGTGTTATAAGTATCAATTTGAGATATTTCTGATGTGCCAGAAGATGAATAGGTTTATTATGAAAAGCAATTAGGCTTGGTGCATGCTGACTGCTGCTGTGTAATAAATAGCCTCTGTAGGAAATTTTTTTAAAACGAAATAAAGCAAAAAACAGCACTGAAAACAAAACATGAAGCATCAACACCCTTCAGATGCCTATGATTTCCAAAGGCCAAGAACAACTAGGCTATCCCATGCCTGTAGGACTCCAGCAAGGTAAAAATAAGCCAGTGGAACAATCCAAATACTCAGAAAAGAAAGCAGGAAAGTTTAATGACTAGGACCAAAGGAAAAAGGATACTGAAGACAGATGATGCTTTCTAACAACGTAGCACCCTTCAACCTGCTCTCCTCTTACAAAGCAGGTACTGCTCTTGGGATGGCAGTTACACTATTGGCTCTGTCCAGAACATTCTTGCCCTACCTATATTACTTTTTCCCTCAGGTGCCTTTTCAAATATCTCCTTGTCAGAAAGGTCTTCCCGACAATGCCATTAAAAAAACAGCCCCCCGCCCCAAAATCTTATATATTTTTACTTCTAATAACTCTGTAACGCTATATTTGCTTCTTATACTCTTCCCCCACTCACACTAGGCTATAAACCAAATGAGAATGAGCATTTGTTTTGTTCCCTGCCCTGCACACGCATGCCTCACATAGAGCAGTCAAAACTATTTTACGGTAAATGAATGAACAAAATATGTGAATGAGCAAATGAGTGAATGGGTGCTGAAAAATAAAAAAAATAATAAAAGTGACAACTAATGGTACTATTTTGTCCGTAATATTCCACAAATGTCCACACACATTATCATCTCTTTTGATTTTACTCCTGAAATGAATAGAAAATAAACCTTTGTGAGGTTTGAGGTTTAGCTTAAGATACAAGTGTGGCCTTTATAATTAAGAGAAAGGAGCATAAAGTAACTCTGGAATCATTTTTGGGATTAGTAGCATAAAGAAGGCTGTTATTAGCAGGAAGAACTATTGTCCTTTAACCTTCATTAATAAACACAAAGTGGCAATCAATTCAGTCACTAATGTCTCTGAACTATATTTGGACAATTTCATCCCTTTAAAATATTTCCTAATTTTCTGCTTACTCTTGATTCCTTATATTCCAGTCCCAATTTCATCCCTCCCCATTAGAGTTTTTTCAATAGCATCCAAACCTGTTGTTCTTTCTTTCTTTTTTTATTTTGAGTCCGTTCAATCCATTCTCACTACTGCCACCAAAGTAACTATAAGAAAAAAATGTCTTGACTTCACTGAAGCTATTAAAATCTTCCATGAGCCTCCTGTTATGTTGAGGATGAAGCTCAAAATCCACAGCATAGTTCACAAGACACTTTATGATCTGGCTCTTGCCTGTTTTCCCAGGTTCCTTTCCTGCCCCCTCCCCATGTACATCTATGGTTCAATAGGTGTGCCTTCCAAAAAGGAGTCTTCCCAAGTGCACCACATTTTACTCCCATTTATATCAGAGAAATTTTCTTCTGATCTTTCTTGCATGTTCCTTTCTTCATGCCTTTTAGCTGTTCAGCTGCACCTGAGTTCTTAATTTTGTCTTGTGCCTGGAGCAGAAAGAAAAAACATGGAGCTTTCAGAAAGACGTTAAGGGATCCAGGGTTGTATGAATTTACTATATGAGGGTGGTATCTGTCAATTCAGGAGAGCAATAAGGAAATCTATTTCCAAAGAGACTAAGTGGCACTCACTGGGGATATAATAAAAGTTTATATGTGGGAACTTTCAAACAAATCATGACCAAAACTCACCTGCAATCGCTGGGGTAGTGTCACAAATAGTTAAAGTATTTCCTAGCAGGAAAGGATTTTTGTTCTTAGTCTAGTCTTGAAAAAGGAGTAAATTACATTGAGTTAGGACTTTTAGATAGAACAAGATGCATCTGAGTGTCTTCCAAGTCTGAGGCAGGGGATCAAGGTCAGAATTTCTATTCTTGAAAGAAAACTCTATCAGAAATTGTGGAGCTGGCCTCACAAAAAGGGTAGTAATACCCCTGTTTACCTACAAGATTCAAGTGAAGTGCCCCTTCTGGGAAGATTGCCCTCCATGACAGAGCTGTCAAATTCTTGCCCTAAGTCCCCAGGGACTCTTGTGTTTTTTTTTTCAGTGTGTATTTGTCACAATATATGACTCTTTGCTCAAATGTATGTTCCAACTAGAGTAGAGGTTTCGTGTTACCTTGTATTTCTACTGCCTACATGTTATCAGGCCCATAGTAGGTACTCAAAAGATGTAGACTGAGGTTTGAAGAATAAGAGAAAGCAAGCTCGCCATGTGTAACACTAAGAGTAACTCTTTTGAAAATACATAGTCCTATGTTTTGTTGTTAGCAGAATGTGCCAGGGCCAGAGAAATGAAATGCCTAGGGAGAAGTGATGGGGTCCTTGGGATGGTAGGAAGGTAACATCATGTGAGTTACTGGAACAAAGTCAAATGCAAGTAGCAGCAATGTTGACCCATTAAATAGAAACTACCATTGCAGTGCCTAGCACAGTACCTGGCACGTTGTAGGCAATCAGTCAATTGATCAATCAGTCTACCAAAAGCTAGGTCAGGAATTGGCACAAACATTGAAATCCATATGCCTTAAGGCCTCTAAGGGGACCCTGTTAGCCATTCACTTTTTGTTTTCTTAGGGCTTTTGTGAAGACCACTGATAGCAATGTACAAGAAGAATATATTTGTATTTTACCTTAGTTATCTTACCCACAGCCCTGATTTGTTCTTTCATATGCTAGTGTGGCTAGGGAAGTACAGTTTCTTTAGTACAATTCATCTCTAGTTGTTTGATAGTATTCCAATTCTCACACCAATTTTCAAAAGGTCCATAAGAAGCCACAGGTCAGTGTCATTTCTTCCTGTGAGCTACTTTGTTGGTTAGCATTTATTTTGCATAGAATTATTTAAGGTCACTTTTAACTACAACTTCTGTCTTACAGGATTTTTACAAGCTTATTTTCTGCTGATGCAAATGGCTTTTGATGCTTAAAAGGGCATGGCTATATTTCCCTTTGAACACTTCTAAATCACTAAAGAGAATGAGTTTTTAGCAATAGTGAAGAAAGAGTGTTTTACTCCTAGAACTTAAGAAATGGGAGGTCCAATAATTGGTTGCTGGAAACCTATTGAGGTTTTTTATTCCAGTATCCAGACAGCTGGCATAAAAATAAAGTAGCCTGGAAAAAGTGCTGAAAATAAAAACAATAAAATTGACAACTAATGGTACTTACTTTTTTGTCCATAATATTCCACAAATGTCCACACACGTTATCTCTTTTGATTTTACTCCTGAAATGAATAGAAAATAAACCTTTGTAGGGTTTGAGGTTTAGCTTAACATGTAAGTGTGGTCTTTAAAATTAAGAGTAAGGAGAATAAAGTAACTCTGGAATCATTTTTGGGATTAGTAGCATAAAGAAGGCTGTTATTAGCAGGAAGGGCTATTGTCTTTTAACCTTCATTAATAAACACAAAGTGGCAATTTCTCTGTAAATTCCAGAATATTCAGAACTTCAAACTCTGACCAAAAGTCAAGTCAATATGGGGGATTCCATAGGAAAGAGTAAAATAAGGAATAAATGTAAGGTCTTTGTTATTGCAAGGGAGACAAAAGGGGAAGACAAAAATGTATCCTACAATTTGGTGCAAGGTTGGAGGACATACAGGAAATTGGAGCTAAACTTTGTGTTCCATCAAGATAAACCACCTAACTTGATTTTATCTCACTTCTCAAAAAAAAAAGTAAAATGAATGGGGTTTTAGGCCCCAAAGGGAGAAATTTTAGCTGGACTCAATGGTACTGAGAGTAAATTATCCTCAAAGACAAGTAAGCGGGATGCTTTCTGAGGGTACAGGTTATTTCCAAAAGAAATGGATAATGGATTGCATTCATAGACGTGTTTGAGGCCAACACTAATTCTGTCTTCATTGCTGGTCCCCCAAATTTTACCCTCAGGTCTTTGAGTATCTTGGTTCTTGCCTGCTCTGGTGTAGAAAGAGGTTAGAATGAGACATGTCTTTCCCAACCCCCAAGTCAGAAAGAGAAGGCAACAGTTACAAGGGCCACCGACTCATGCCCAAATCAAGATCTCCAGCCTGCACTCGACTCAACATGAACACCTGGGAAAAGGGCAGCCTGTTGTTTTAGAAAGAGTTTTGAGACCCAAGTTCCCTTCTCACCTGTGCTACAAGTTGAAGTCAGTATCGTCTCTGGGTTTCAATGTTATAATCTAGCACGACAAGAAAACACAAAAATGGGAACTAGACTAGATCAGAATTTGGCAAATTACAGTCTGCCAGCCAAATCCAGCTGACCACCTGTTTTTGTAAATGACGTTTTATTGAAACACAGCTGTATGCATTCACTTTCCTATCATCTATGGCTGCTTTTGCACTACAGCGACAGAGCTGAGCAGTTGCAATAGAGACCGTATGTTTCAAGAAACCTAAAACATTGGCTTCTGTCCTTTACAAACTTTGCTGAGCTAGTACCAGAGAAACCTATGATCTAAATTGACCCTTTAAAAGATTGGGCTTCCAAGTTTCCATTGTGATTTCACGTTGTAAAATGCATTCTGCCTAATCTGGAACACAGCCCATGAATCAATAGGCAAAGCTATGTGTATCAACACTCAATTCAAAACTCATTGACCTAAAAATATAGCAGTTTTTCATGCTTATCATCATGCCTGTGTTTGGTAAAAAGGCATAGGAGGGGGAGGAAAATTCCCTGAGCATTTTAAGTCTATTTCACCAGCATTATGAGACCACTGAGGCTTTTCTTGAGCAAGAGAAAGTGTGAAATAGAACAAGGCATCCAAATCAATAGATTAAAATTATTGAAAGGATGAGTAATTGGAGAAATGTTATAGAATATCAAGCAGATTATTTAGATAGCACATGAGTTTCCAGTTTGATCATGTCAATTTGAAGGGCATCAGAAAGTATACAGAGAAAAAGTGAGCTTGATCCAAGAGCTTTCTGCATTAGAATGTAGTAATTTGCTCTCTTTAGCTGTTTAATCTCTTCCTCGTGTTCAGAGGAAGAAAGGAAGCAGTGATGAGAGAGGGAAGTAATGAGATCATACTGTAACTGCTTACACAGATTAACAATAACAGAAGAGTCTTTTCACACTTGCTAATATTTCATATTGCATTTACAGCTCTTTCCTCTAGACAGACTTGTTATCTTAAGATCATGAACAGAGAGGCAAATCAGGAAAATCCTGTAGTGGATCTAGGGAAGGAGTTGCCAAATTTATCTGGGTATCAAAACCTGCATTGGAGCCAGGGACCCAGACTTACTGAATCATGGTGCCTGAGGTGGGCACCAGGTAGTCATATCTTTAACTGGATGTTTAAGGGATTTGCTGGGCAGCCAGGTTTGGGAACCACGTATGGAGTCCAGCCTCTTCATTTTTCAAGGGTGAGAGTGAAGTGACTTGTTGAAAATCACAATACCCACCAATCCAGCTCTTTTCCTCAGCTCGTCAATCATAGGAAAATACCAAATCCTCACATGGCCCTGCAGGGATCACTGTGTTCTGACCATCCACGGTGGACCTCCATGCTCCTCTGCAAATGCTCTGAGCAAATTCCTGCCTTGGGGATGTGGAACTTCTGCCTCCCTTTTCTAGAATGCTCCTCCCTGATATCCACACGAATTGCTTCCCCACCACATTCAAGTCTCTGATCAGAAGTCACATTAGCAGAGAAGCCTTCCATGGATCTACCTTTTTTTTTCCTTCTTGGCATTTACTACTACCTAGCATTTCACACACAGTTGGCCCTTGAACAACATTGGTTTGAACTGCATAGGTCCACTCACACACCGATTTTTTTGGAGGTTTGCAACAAATAGAAAAAACATTTTCTTTCCTCTAGCTTAGTCTATTGTGAAAAAACAATATAGAATGCATATAGCATACGTAAATGTTAATCGACTGTGTCTGCTACTCGTCAGCATCCAGTCAAGAGTAAGCTATTAATTCGGGGGAAGATTTGTGGGGGTCAAAAATTTTACTAGGAATTTTGACTGCTCAAGAGGTCAGCACCCCTAATCCCCTGTGTTACTCAAGGGTCAACTATACTTACATGCTTATTTATTGTCTCTTTCATACTTGATTCAATTATAAGCTCTGTGTCAAAACAGAAAAGTTATGTTTGTTTGGTGTTGTATCCCCAACATATGTGGCACTTCATAGACTCTCAGTAAGTATTTGTAACTGAATGAATGAATAATTCTAAATATGGTCCCCTGGACTGCCAGCCTGGTAATAATGGAAAGTGGAGTAATGTAAATGCCTTTGAAATCAACAAATCTAGTTAAATCCTTAATGCATGACTTTGAATAGATTACTAATTTATGCTGAACACTGGTTTCCTATGTGTCAAGCTGGGCCCTGGCACTGGGGGATAATGGTGAGAACTGCAGGAAGCAGGCCTAATAACAACTCCCTATGGCAGTACGGTAAAGTGCCTTACTTTACCTTAGTAAAGGTTTAGGTTTTCCTGACCGGGAATTCCAAGGGGCTGAGAGGTGGATTGGATTCCCCAGTTGGGCTGCAGAAAGCTGGAGGGATGCTTTAGTTTCCTAATCCTGAAGAAGTGGGAGGTTGTGTAACTCAGTTGGTGCCCTTTCGAACTACATTTCATTCAGATATTGTGCAACAGGGAGCAATACGGAGCCTCCGTTGGCCGGCACTCGTTGAGCCTTGCGGTAATGTGCTCAGGGGAGTGAGATCCCTGGAAGCTCTGCACGGGCCCCTTCCAAGCCTTTACTGTCACGCGTCTGGCTGGGAATGAGCTAGTCAGCCCCATAAAACTACTGGGCCAAATCACCAAGAATTTCCCCAGTGGCCATGGAGAGCAGCAATGTCTTTTGTTCCAGTGTCTCCCAAGGTGACATTTTAGGTTTGTAGTTTCCAGAAAAGAGAGGGGGGAAGGAGAAGAGCATTAACAATCATATTGAAAACCCATGTTTTAGGTAACCAGCCTGTCACTTTCACAATCCAGCCAGTTTTATTTAATCCTATTAATCTGTGAGTACGATTATTGGTCTTGTTTTTCCAGGTGAGGAAACAAGGCTTGGCAAGATGTTGTTGTTCACGGTATTGTGTAGTCATTCAGCACACGCTCTTGCAAGACCTTGTCCTTTGACTTGATTTCTTTCCTTACTAATTTTGTAAACTTACCGCCATGCCTGAACTCATATTTGTGTTCTAGTTTGTAAAAATAAATAATAATAATAGTAGTAAGTACTCATGGAACTTTTATTGAGATAAAATAAGCTGTTTAGGGTAAAGCACTCATCCCAGTTCCTTGCCCAAAATATGTGCTCAATAAATACCAAAATGTTAATAGCCTAAGCAACCCAGTCAGAAGCAGAGCTCAGATTCTGACTCTAGTTGATCTGACTCTGAGCTGCTTCTCTTTGATAGCACGGTGTTGGTTCCAGTGATTTGGGGCACAGCATGAACCTTATAGTTCAAAGAATTCACATTCTTTAAGGAAATTGAGGAACCTGGTTTGTAGTCCCTTCCAACCTTAAGATTTAGTAATTCCAGGGGGAGCACTGGACATCCTATTCTGAGAGGTCTCAAGGAAAGGAAGTCTGGAATCTTCCCTGGAATCTCATCCTCTTATGGCACCTCCCTTCTCTTCAGGATGCTGAGGACCTCTGGCCTCAGTGGACTTTATCCTCCCAAACAATTGGTTCTCCTCACAATTCGTTCCTGGCACTGTCATCAAAAGGAGCTCTCTCCAAGGACATGGAACAGGATGAAAAACAAACCCTGTGTTGTAAACTAGGAGTGCGATCAGGGCAGGCACAGCAAAGGGGAAGGTTATGCTGTGGGAACTGGGGGTCAGCAATGAAAGAGAGCCCGCTGCCTGCCTCTCCCAGGTGGTTCGTGGGGCTGTACATGTTCCCTCTCATGCCCAAAGCATTCCCATGGCAGAGCAATGCTTAAGGAACGGAGCCTCTGAAGAGTTCCCCTAAACTTAGAATCATTTTTCTCTTTTGTTCCACATCATAGCAGGGAAGCAGTCAAGCTCCTTACATCCAGAAAGTATCAGGTTTATCCCATAAAATCCTTAGGGCATGGATGAGGAGAAGGGGCCAAAAGACACAGCATCTCTCTTCCAATGAAAACTCAACTTCAAAGAAGAAAGTGACCGCTGCTAAGGAGGTGAAGTCACAGCCTCTGCAAACCTTTGAAGCTGGAGGGGAAGATGTAAATTAAGTGCAAGCAGGGTATAAAAATAAAATCTTTGAAAGAAAAGCAGAACTCCTCTGTAATGAGTGTGAAAGTAAAGGAAGCTGACCAAGGCACAGAGATAAACAGGGCTGCATGATGTAACCATACTATGAAAAGGCAAATGAGATGAGAAATATCAGGAAAATACAAGGAAGTTGTAAATTGTCTATTTTAGCTAAGAACTTGTAAGAACCAAAGTGGAAGCAAAGGCAATTTTCTCAATATTAATTCATTATAAACCCTCCTAGGGGACAGGAAACATGATTTTGCTTTCTGTTTCTGCAATAGTGTTATTCTGGTTTATGACAGAGCCATGGGGCTCTGTAATCATGTGTAGAACTATATGCCAAGTGTCACTGAGTTCATTGTAAATTTTTTCTTATGTCCCCTAGTAGTTATTAATTCATTTATGTATTCATTCACATATTCACTCATTCAATAAATTGATTTTGTACCTGTAATGTACCAGGCATGAGATGCTGATGTACCAGGCATGAGATGCAATGTACCAGGCATGAGATGTACTAGATGCTGAGAAAATCGTGACATCATCCATACCCTTAAAAGCATATAGACCCATCTAACGACGCATTTACGTTGACAATTAGAGATCAATGTAGTTAGTTTCTGATAGAAAGAAGCTAATAATTTCAAGGAAAGACAGGGTGTAGTGGATTGAAAAGTATCTTCCCCAAATCCATGGCCACCTGGAACCTCATTGTGTCACCTTGTTTGGAAATAGGTTCTCTGAAAATGTAATCAGTTAAGTTTAGATGAGGTCATATTGGGTTAGGGTGGGTACTAAACCCAGTAACTGGTATCTTAATAAGAAGAGGAGAGCACACATAGAAGAAAGCCATGTGGCTGTGGAGTGTTGCATCTGCAAGTCAAGGAGCGCCGAGAATTGCGGGAGCAACCAGACACTAGGAAGGAAGGATTTTTCCCCTACAGCCTTCAGAGGGAGCATGGCCCAAAGGACCCCTTCATTTCAGATGTCCAGCCTCCAAAATTTTTAGAGACTAAACCTGTTGCTTTAAATAACCCAGGTTGTGGTATGGCAACCCTAGGAAACTAATATATAGTGGAAGAACATTAAGTCATAGTGATAAGAATTAAATTTAATCAATCGGTTTTTGTGCCCTCTTGTGGTTTTTAATGTAGCTTTGGCTTTGGGGAACTACATCTTTGTTCTCAAAGAACCTTGCTCCACTCCTGAAGGAGTGAGCCCGTTCCTAAGCTAGTCCTCCCATATACTCCCTTACAGCTTGGATTTTCATGCTGTGCGTGCTCCCAGAAAAAAACAAAAAACTGTCCTTTCCAGGAGCTCCCTGGGTTCTCACACTTCCTGAAACCCAGTTCATTGGCTTTTCCTTCTTCATTTGCCTTAACTAACCAGAAGTGGTTATTATTACTTGCAACCAAGAACTCAGATCCAGGGCCCATGATGAATTTTCTAGTTACTCTTTTACAGAGAACATGATAATCTTCACTGATTAATTTCATCTTTTATTTTTATTTTTTCCTGTTCTGTCTTTATTCTGCAGCTAGAAATTTTGTGCTGTACTTTTGGCTACCTCTGGCCAGGATGGGAGGTTCTACAGCACACCCTCTGTAAACCTGCTAACCTTTGCTACCTGCTTTACCACTGGCTAAAATAACTACTTGATTCATGCCAGTTTCTACATTGGTATCTCCTCTCCTTTAAGCAACTTTACATAACAAAGAAGCAAACAAAAGTCCATATTTTTAGGCTCAAGATATGTCTTGAAGAATGAGTGGAAGAAATAACTCCAGCCATTGGTGTTTAACTAAACTGGACTTGAACTGAGGCAGCATCAATGGATGTGGCTTACCTTTGGACCCATCACTGAAGCTTCCTAAGCCACAGGTTGCCCAGTCATATCTACCTTTGCATCATTATTCTAAGAGGCATCATATGGAAAGCATTCATCCCAGTGCCTAACATGTAGAGATGCTCAGAAGTTGTTTGTCTCTCTTGCTTCTTTTTTTCAGTCCTGATCCTTCAAAAGTCATGCTAACTACCTCTTCAGGATATGTTCTTTTTTTCTTATCACCTGGACCTGTAACTACAGACAGTTGTTCATGATAAATGGATAAAAGACGTTAAGTATCTCTTCAGCCTCCCGCGTCTTTAGCTTTCTGGGGTCTCCTGACTGGATAACATTCAACTCAAGGAACCCTTCCTCCAGCCTCACACACACAAGAAAAGGGGTCATTTTTATACAATATGTTGTCTGTCAGTTCAGTCCATCCTCAAAGTAGGTTTTGCCTTTTGAGTTTAAATGTTCATGTTTCTTCTCCAAGGTATTAAATTTGTTTAATGGGAAAGAAATAATACCTCAGATCATTATACAGGCATCCTATCTTTATAAGTATGCACACACATTTGGACCTGCAAGACATCCTGAGATACATCTTCATTTGGAAGACTTCAGGATTCATTTTGATAGCCATTGAGACGTGCTTATTCTAGTGAAGCGACTGATACTGTTACCTCCCTCCACCCCCACAAAGATGCACACTATTGATTATACAGTTCTGTAAGTGCCTATGAGGAAAATTGACTTCTCATAGGCACCACTCGGGGTTCTACTTGACATCTTCATTTCCCAAGGAAAGTTACAGACTTATCAGCCCTTGCTTGGACCAGTCTATTAAAACAGTTATTTGGATAGTGTTTTCAAGGATTTCTTATCTGACGAGGAATTAACCTTACCACTGTCCCTCGTAATAAGAACTAGAGCTAATTCCTCAGTTAGTGGGCTGGTCCACTGGCTGGTAGAAGCTTCTTCTTGGTGTTCTCTCAGGGCTCCCATCATGCCCTCTGGGACCACAGGAATAGCAATGATCACATTGTCCCATGACCAGGATGACCACAAAAAACTTCTATCGTTCAAACTAGGACACTTTGAGAGTAAAAAGGGGCATAGTTAATAATTAAGTCAGAACAATGGGAATAAAGTGAGACTATTCTGAGAAAAAATAGGTCACTCTAATTTTAACCATCAGTTTACTGGTCTGTCTCCTTCTCTAGACACAAACTCCTGGGCATATTTAGCTTATTCTGTGATCTATCTCCAGCACCTAGCATAGTGCCTGGCATAGAAGAGCTTTTCAATCACAGTCCTGTGTCATGGCAACAACATAGATACTATGTGATCTCTCTCGATAACTGATTTATAGTATATGTTAGCATTACATAATGCAGCCTCCTGTTTGTGCTTGGTTAAGTGCTTGTCCTTCAAGATATCTGAAACCAACTACATTATAGGGGGTATTCGTGTTCCTACAGCATCCTGTCCTTATATATTTGCACTGTCCATGATCTATTATAGTTGCTGGTTTATGGTAGGTATTAGCCCTTGAGCCTCCGAGCTCCCTCTGGGTTCTCTGTCATCTCTACACTAGCATACAGCACAGAGCCTGCCACAGGGTAAGGAAACAAGACATTTTCATTGAATGAATTGGTGGATGGATTCATGAATGAAAAAATTAAATATCCATATTGAAAATGAGAAAATCCTATCTGCCAACTTGCTGTTTGGTGTGCCTGCTATTGCTCCATGTTGATACTTGGTAAAATAAAGATAGCTAGCATCATGGACCCACAGACCAGTATAACCTTGGAGGCAATTCTACACATTAGCAAGATAGAAAAGTCTTTTGGTAATTTTTTAAAAAGACAAAATCTGTCACTAGGGTTACCAATGCCCGGGATATTTAAAGGAGAGCATAGGGCTGATGTTCATATAAAAATTATCCTATGATATTTGTTGTTGGTTAACATTTTTATTTCATCTCATGAGAGAGCAAAGAGAGTGATTAAGAGCCTAGAAAATAGAATTTATGAGAAGAGGTTAGAGGAATTGGAATTATTTAGCCCAGAGAAAAAAGTATATTTAGTCATTCAGTGAAACCTCATTATCCAGTATCAATTTATTCAAAAAAGGACATAATTTAAACTGACAGCTATGTTTCCAATGAAAAAAATGACCTACCATTCTTTTAAAAAGAAAAAAATGGTAATGAGAAACTATTTAACTCAAATGTCATTTTTTTTTCTTTCTGACCTCTTCTATTTTAGATTATTAAGGACCTATTTTATATGAATATTTCTGGGCCACATTTTGCATGACAGTAGAGGTAGCAGTTTAGCAGATATGATCAAAGAAGGTCATGCCCCACCCATTTCTGGACCTTCATTTCTTATTCTCTAAAATTAGGGTGTTTATTCTTCATTCAGTAAGTACTTAATGGAGGACTTGTTGAACACTAGGCTCTGTGCTAAGCCCTAGAAATATAGAAATTATAACAGACGGATGATTTCCATTATTGTGGGACATTTCCACTTAAATCCCTCCCCTACCATGCTTAAAGATGCCTGGAAATCCTTTAGAACATCATGCCCTAGGTTAAGAAATCTCCAAAAGCCACATATTCAGTTGTTGAGGGAAGGGAAGCAGCAAATTAAGCTATTATCTGATTTTTTTTCATTTAGTTATTGTTCATATGGGCATCTGTCCAAAAGAAAATGGGATATAGAACAAATGAGTTTTGAAAAATAAAGAAAAAGGGTATTTTTATAACCGAGGACTAATAAATGTTAGAGCTAGGAAGTACCTAGTGGTTAGCTGGGAAATATGAAGTTCACAGAGGTCAATTGACATGCTCCAGTTAACATAGTAAGTAAGTAGTAAAATGAAGACTATAAGTCTAGTCTCCTAGTTATCCTGGAATTCTGCTTTCTAGGGCTCTCTCCCCATCCATGTTAGTTAGTAATTGCATTTAGTTATTAAAAATAACTATCAGTCTGTGGTTACTAATAACAAACCCCATATAATAGCATAAACATATGAAGATTCATCCACTCACATAAAATCCAGAGATGGGCAGACCATAACTGCTATCAGGGACCCAGACCCCTTCTGTCACTCTAATTTACGCTTTTTGATATGTAGCTATAATCTCTGTTGTCACAAGAAGGCTGCTAGCATTCCAGCTATCACATAGTCTTTAATTAAGTCCATTGCTTCCCAGTATATGTTCAGTTTTCTATCACCAAGTGGAGGAAAATGCATATTGGGTAGGGAATTTACAATCTATACCACATTATTGTTAGGAGATGATTTTCTATGGGTCTTTTGCATTTCTGTACATCTTTCAAGGAGAGGTACTCCCTCCCTTTTTTCAAGGTTGTTTGTATAGCAGACAGTTTTTGGAAGCTAGAGATAGTGTCTCCCTCCAGGTTTGTTCAGTATAATACAATTAAAGCCTCTCCCTGTGGCAAAGGTTAGGCATGCCTATTACCTATTAAAAGAGATCCAAGTTCCTTAAACGCAGTGTTCCTCCCCTGAACATTGCCTACGTAATGTGCAGGCATCATACCTCGCTACTTGCGTCACCCTATGGGAATTCAGGCTCAGGGAACTGGGTTAAGAAAATGATGTTACTCTGGCTACTGTTATTATTGCTCTAAGTAATCAGCTGTCCTCTTCCTGTCTTCTGCCAGTACCCATAAAAACGTGTGGCAGGCTAACTTGTTAGCTTGCAAGAAGAATAAAATCTCAGACCTTTCATGTCTTGACAACCATCTGTAATTTGCTTTGTATGATATAATGTCCAAGGGGCATAACTCCAAGATGTCTAGAATAGAGTAGGTGAACAATACATACTTAAATAAATAAAGGAAGCGTAGGTGAGAGAAAGCCCCCAAAGGACATTTTAATGCATCAGGTCATTTGATATGCAGTCCTAGCTAAACCATTTAGGAGCCTTGTGAACTTCAACAAGGTCACTTACCCTCTCTAAGCTCTCAAACTTGGTGTCTGCGTTTACTCTCTCCACTTGCTCAACCTTTGTTTTACTTCCTAACCTACTACTCCTATTTGGCTTTGGGCCTCCTAACTCCATAAAACATCTCTTCCAGGGTCTCTACTGACCTACTGACTACCCTAGCCAACTGACTCTTGTCACTCCTTATCTTATTCCCCGCTGTTCTCTTGACATTTAACTCCCTAAAACTCTTTCTTCCCTGGTCTTCAGTGAAAGCTTTCTCTCCTGGTTTCCACTGAAACTTCAAGAAACTTTCTCTATCTCTTCATCCTTTTCTTCACCTTAAAATGTTGACATGCCATGAGTTTCCACCCTCTACCTAGCTCTCTACTCTTTGTAGAATAAAAATATTTTTTTTTACAAAAACTAACTCTAATTACTACTTGTGTGCTGATAACTTCTGAATCTCTCTCTCTAGAATGCTCTCCTAAACACCAGTGTGCCTAAAGCACTGTATTTTTAACTCTCCATTCCCGACCTCTACCTGGATGCCCATTGGAACTTCAGATGAAAACACATTCAAAGACAAAATTATTATTTATTTTTACCCTTTCTCAAACCTGGTGGACCCAGAATCCCCCTCTTAGTGAATGGTATCACCACCCATGGTATTTTTTTTTTTCATATCAGAAACCTTAACTCTATGGTCAACATGCCATCTGGGTTCTCATGGTTCTTTCATAAATAGATTTCAGAAGTCTGTCATCTTTCTCCTATGCATCTTTGTCAGTTTAGGCCTCATTATCTCTAACTTTGGCATGGCCTTCAAATTGTGTCTCCAAATCTTCCCTAATGTTTCTTTTCCTTCCTTCCTTCCTCCCTCCCTCCCTCCCTCCCTTCCTTCCTTCCTTCTTCCTTCCTTCCTTCCTTCCTTCCTTCCTTTCTTCCTTCCTTCCTTCCTTCATCTTTCTTTGTCTGATCTTATTTATTTTTTACTCAAGAAATCTCATTTTTGACTGGATTCAGACTTAGATGTAGAAGTTCTCAGGGAGGATAGCCTCTTGATAATCTGTTCCTGGCATTTTTCTTTGGCTTCCTTCCTTCTCTTGGCCCAAAGTTTAGCATATTCTGTAGCCTCTAACTTATTTTTCTTACACTGTTTCTTCAGAGCAATACACTGAGATATGTGTTTCAGGACATGTAGAATAACAAGACACTGAATCTTGGATGCTTTGGTCCTAATTTCTTACCTTCTTTGTTTAGGGGCTCACAACATACTGGTGGACATCATTCTTTAGAGAGATTGAAAAGTTTGTGGATTCTGCTAGCTCTTTTGGGTCCCAAGCAATGAGGCATAGTAGCGTCAGTGAGTCCAGGAATATCTTTTTCCTCTTTTTTAATAATGGCCAAGCTGAGGACACTCAAATTGGCATCCACAATGCAACCCCAAACCGATTTGCACTTTCTGTCTGCAGTCCTCCTTGGTCTGTAACAGGAATGCACCCTACTCAGTAGAAGGTGAACACAGCCATGGGTCCCCTTTATTTTTTTTTATGAAGCTTCCATTTTATTAAAACACAAAAATCACCAACTCATGTAAAATAACTCAACTCATATGAAAGATGTAGAAATAACTATTAATTTTAAAAATGTCTTACAGACTATGTGTGTATATATTCTCAATTGTTTGATTATCTCAGTATTAAACACCTAGGTTTCTTAAGTTGTTGCAAACCTAAGTATCATTCTGACTGTACAGTCAGTTGTTAATGATCCTCCTTAAATAGAACTTTTTGATTCATTTCTAGAAATAGTGTGTTTTCAAGAACTGGACTAAGTCCTTTTTTAATTTTTAAAACAGCCTGTTGATTATATGCATTGAACAAAAATGTGAAGATACAGAGAAGACACCCTGCTTTATGGGGAAATGTTTGTCATTCCCACCACTGATGCAGAAAATATAACTTCTCTACTCTTCACCCAGTGTATCAGCAGCAACTTTGGTGGCCATATGCTTCTCATAAAAGGTATGAAGTTTGTGTTCATCATCCACTTCAACGAGTTTCTGGAGGCCAGTGGCTGGGAAAGAGATGTTTGGCTTCATCCTCAAGCAGCTGAAAAAGAGCTCTATTCATTCTTAGTTCCAAAGAAACCATCAAAATGAACCTACAAAACAAAAGAAAATTTTCATAATGGTGATGCCCTGATGAAAATCTTTTGTTGATTTTTCTCGCTCAGAACAGGAGAAAATGCAAACGGTTTAGTCCGATATAGAAGTCTTCTATCATCTGTCTCTGGCTGCCTCTTCAGTTTCTCTTCCTGTTTCTCTGCAGCTCACAGACTGTGCCCTGTAAGTAATGGACGACTCAGTTTCCCGCCTGGGCCCTGGTGATTCAGACCTCTACACCTCCAGAGAGACGGACTCCTCTGCCTATTATTCAACATAACCTCCAAACCCAGGCCAAGGAAGCTTGTATCATCCAAAAATTAGCTCAGCTTGCTCTAGCCCTAGGAAGTTCCCTGGAACTATCAAACTCTTACTCTTAATAATGGTTCGTTACTCCATGCCTGCACTTCTCTCTACCTTGAATTGTCATGCCACACTGTGCTTATGTTTTTACATTCCTGAACCTAGCAATAACACATGACCTAGTTATCTTTATGGGAACAAAAGAGGTTCAATAAAGTATTGTAACTGGTAAAAAAAAAAAAAGCTGGAAAGTTTGAGCAATACCAGTAAAAAGGCAGTCACTGAAGTAGAATGAAAGGAAACAAGGACAAAATTTACCTTCTTCACAGTTTGCCTCAAATAAACCCTAGAATGTTCTTAGGCAATCTTCACCCTCCTGGGCCCCAAAATAAGATATCAAGTTCACCAAGAAATAATGAACTGGGAATTGCACATGTGAGCACAGCATCCACCTCCCAGTCAATTTAAAGATAAGCCAATGGGGAAAAGGGCAGCAACAAAGCCATGGTTTGTCTTGAACGACACACATAAAAAAACATATCGTGCACATTGGGAAACATCCTAGTTCAGAAGCACAAGTTGGCTTAGGCAAGGCTGCGTGTGAAGAGTGGGAAAAAGAGCACTGGACAGGATAAAGGGTCAGAAGGCTGGGGTAGAAGGGCCACTCCAAAACTTAACACTTCTGGGTCCTTGGGCAGCTCCTTCCACTCTCTAAACCTCAGTCTCCTCATATGTAAAATGGGAATAATAATTAAACATACTTCATGGGTTTGTTAAGAGGATCAAAAGAGAAAACACGAATGGAATTCTTTCAAGGTTCCCAAAACAGGGCAAGTGCTCGTTAAATGTTAACCACTGTTTATAGTAAAAGCTGTATTAATAAGTCAATTTTCTCTAAGTATCAGATCTTCATTTGTAAAATGGAGTTAATATCTCTCTGTGAGTTGTGTGCAGATTAACTAAGAAATATATATAACACTTCCTGAATTTAAAGCATTAGCCAATTGAGAAACTATTATTTATCTATTATTATGAGAAATTAAGAGTCAAAAACTAGCAGAGAATCCCAAATACACTTGTGGGATTACCTCAGAACAAAAGAGTGGTACCTTTTGAAAAATACACATTGGAGGAATAAGTACTATTGCTATTTAGTGAGCATATTCCATGGGGCTTGTGTGTTCTTTATTAATTTATTTACTAATTTTCCAATTTCTCTCAACAATATACCTTTCAGTAGATATTATTGTCCTTGTTTTGGACTCAAAGATCCACAGAATATTAATGCAACTTACAAAACACTCAAATAGGACAACCCTGTTCCAGCTATTCTGAAGAGATTCTAGCATCCAAAATTGTGACTACAATTGTTATTTATTTGTTTCAGGCACCTCTCTTCCTTTATAATAAGTGGTAAGATTTCTTTAATCCAGATTTTATTGCAAAATTAATTTTAAATGACCAAACATACCACATGGAATGAAAAGCATAAGTAGTTACTGTAGTATTAAATAGTTGCTATAGCATTAATTGCCAAAAGGTTGCATAGAGAACAAAACACATGCATGATGTACTGTAGCTCTGCTGGTGATTTCGGACCTGCTCTCATCAGGCAGTTGTGGGGACCATTAGTCAGATATAACTAAGGGAGATATCTCTACTTTATTTCTCTTCAATTTTCTTACTTTTTCTTTATTCCTAGCCTGTGATGTCCACGGATGACTTTCCTGTCCTGACATTTTCATCTCAGATTGTCTACACTCACATGATTGCTTCCTGTATTTGCAGTTTTATACTGACTGCAGTGATCTCTCCATCTCCCTGTGATCATTTTCTCAGAGTTTGCACTTTAGGTTCAGCCTTCACCAATTTTATTACAAATATCCACCTACCTACTCGATATTTCCACTTGTGTGTTCCATAGACAACTTAAATTTCACAAGGCTAAATCTGAACTAATTTTCTTCTTCCCAATGCAGATTCTCCTACTGTCTTATAATAGCAGATAAAAATCTCACACCCAGGATAGCAGAGACCAAAACCAGACTGTTTGAGTTTAATGCTGGCTCTAGTGGTAACTTGCTTTGTGACCTGTGGTAAATTATTAACCCTTCTGGTGCAGGGCAATTATTATATATACAAGTAGCAATTCTCCAGGTAAAAACTAACCTGGATGCTATCCCTGTACTCACACATCCAATTGATTACCTGCTAAGTAAATCTCTCAAGTATGTTCACATCAATTACTTTTCATTATCTTTAAGTCCCATCACCTTTCATTTGCAGTAGTACAACAGGCTCTTAAATGGCTCAACCATTTTTTCATCCATTAGACGACAAATTCACTGCTTGTTTTGGACCAAGCATTGCACTAGAGAGAGGGGAGCTATAATAGATTGAATAAGAATGCTCTCTTCTTCCTGGTCTTGCCTTCTCCAATACAGAGCCATCTGACAGTATCACTGTGCTTTGGCTCCACTGTCTTTGTGTCAAGGTCAAAACTTCCAGCATGCCAAGATCTGGCCTTGTTTACCACTCCATCCTGTCTACTACACACTCCCTGCTACTACACACTCCCTGCTGGGATCTCAACCGCAAGCACTATACTTTGCTCCTCATAGAAGTTGCCATCTTCCTTCTTTCCTCTGGGTCCCCACACCTGCCATTTCCTCTGGTCCCACAGACGCCACCCCGCCCCGTACTCTTCCCACAGCTGACTCTCATGGGCTGTTAGGGTTTCAGCAGGAAGTTCCCCTGGCCCCAAGATCTGTATTCCATGGCTCTTGGAACTGAGTCCTATCATGACACAGAAGTAAGCGACATTGTACTTTCTGGTTTATTCATCTGCCTTGAACGCTATAGAAAATATTTGTCAAGGAAACCCTAGATGATTTAACAAGTAAACTCTGAAACTTCAGTGGCTTATATTTTCACACACAGTGAAAGTGTATTTTCTGCTCCTGTTAGCAATAGGATGTAGGTGTTAATTGTCCGCAGTTAGTTTTCCACATGTGATTCAGCTAACCAACGTCCCTGAGTCCTCTAGACTGTTCATCCAGCAAATGAGGAGAGAGAGAGCTGAGAAGTCACATTCGCTCCTTAGGCCATTTGCCCTAGAAGCGATGCTCACCCCTTCTGCTCAGTCCATGGGCAAGAATTCACCTAAGGGCCTCGGATGATTGTAAAGGAAGCTGAGAAAAGTAGTATCTGCCTGGACAGCCCCTTTCCAGCAACAACTCTCATCTCTAGAAGGAAAAGCATATTATCTCTGATGGACAGCCAGTGGTCTCTACTACATTTCTGGTAGTATCCAGAAATTTCTGGTAAATTCCAGAAAGCCAGAGGTCATGTCTTGTTTATTGTTTGTTATTTTTCCCTAACCTACTACATAGCACAAAGGAGGTTCTCTGTAAATGTGTGTGAAATGAAATGATACTGTATTTCTCTGTCTCCAGATTTCCTTATTTCTAATTACACAAATACAGGGAGATTGTCTAGGTCTCAAATAAATTTTATGATGAGCTGTTAGCTTTTTAAGCCTAGAAACATCTCCCAAGTCCTGTGGCATGTCAGTCTCTCTCTGCTTTTCTGCTCTAAGCACTTATGGATCACCCCAGACTATAGCAAAAGAGGAAAAATCATATTCCCTTTGATTGGTGGAAGGAGGGCACTTCTCCAGCTGGGCAAAATATAGGATTTTCTGTTCCCTGAGAATCGTCCCACTAAAGTTCTTTTCCACTGACTAGGTTTCTGGAGTGGAGGGAAGGGGTAACTAACCAATTAGTTCTTTCACTGCCAGTTCAAACAGGACTCCATTAGAACCCAAAGGGACTTCAAAGGGACCTCAAAGATTCTCTGTCTATGGATGGCAAATCCTTGCCATTTATGAGACCAACTCTTTAATATACCTTGAGCAACCATCACTAATCATGCACACTCTCCCACCAAGACTGTCTGTGGCTTCAGGATGATTTTCAACACAGAGATCCAGACTTTTATTCACAACTTATTGGAGTTGGCATTGAGGTGACACTGTTTGTCATCTTTGATCTGCCCTTTTTTTGCAAGTATAGGAAATCGAAGGAAAGAAGGTGACATAACTTTACAAAGATCACACAAGAAATTGGTAGCAGGGCTAAAACAAAATTTGGGTATTCCTGATCCTAAGTCAAGCCTTTTTTTTTTAATCCCTACCACTTGGAAACAGAACATTCAATGTAAAGGGAACCACTCCATGATCCTGGCTGTAGGTTGGTAAGTGGATGTGGCCCTATGCCCTGAAGGCAAATTTTGCATCTCACAACTTGGTCCAGGGCATGCTCTGGCACTTAGGAAGGTCTTGAATTTGGAGTTTGCCCATCATTTCTCAGTGGCATCACAGTGCCATGGAATGTAGTTAAGATCCCAGACTCTAGAAACAGGAAGGCAAGTATTTCAGGGTCTGTTCAGACATTGAGTGGCTGGGTGACCGTGGGCTAGTTGGCATCCTACCCCAACTCTCAGCTGCCTCCTTTGCAAAACAGAATAGGATTTTCGAGGTAAGATTAGATAACTTACATAAAGAGCTAAACACGAGATATGGTGGGTGTTACTACAACTATTGCGTTCATGCAACCTTGAGTCCTCACACATTACCGGAAAAAGGATGTTGAGCAACTTAAGAGAGAAAATTGGGTCTCCTACAATCTAGGGTCTGGCTTTTCTGCTCTCAATTGGTTTATTTTGGGTGAGTTGATTTGCTCTCTGGTCCTCAGTTTTCTCACCTATAAACTGGAAAGGTTGGAAAAAGATCTTAGAGGCCTCTTTTGTCTTTCTATTTCTCTGATTCTGTGTTCTCTCACTGTTTGAGTCCCCAGAATTATGTCTCCCGAGATATTTTCCTCAGTGGAGAGAAATTTATGAGGACGGCTACTGACCAGGTTTGTTTTGGGCGCAATGGCCAGTCGCCCTTGCACTTGGCATTTGAGATAAATCTCTATGACCAAAGCGTGCTCCAAGTGTGACTTCAGCCTGCTGGCCCAGCAAAGCCACTGAATGCTGCCAGCAGGAATGGGGGACTGTTTCAGCCACGAGACAACTGTTTTGTTCACAATTCATGGACATAGGGGTGAAGGGTAGGTTCCTGGGACACATGCTTGTGCCCATCCCAAAGAGGTAATCTTAGGTAAATACTAAAGAGAAGTATTGATAGAAATACATGGCAGATCTGTAGCCTCTGACTCCAGGTGAACAGCCATCACAAGCCGGGTGAAGAAGCAGAAAAGGGGTGCTGGCTGTGTTATGGAGGGTAAGCCTTGGTCATTCCTTTCTGGACCACGAATCACATTGTACCAAGCATGGATACTGGGTGCTAGACATACAGCATTAACAAGATGCAAAAGTATGATCCCTGTTTTTAAGATCACAGTGTACTAGGCAGGCATGTAGGTAACCAAGTCAATCTTTTTTTTTTTTATGGGATGTAGCAAAAGTAATCTTTTTATTTTATTTTATTTTATTTTTTATTTTTTAATGTAATTTATTTTATTATCATTAATCTACAATTACATGTGCAATATTATGGTTATTAAACCCCTTCATCAGGTCCCCCCCACCAACCCCATTACAGTCACTGTCCATCAGCGTAGTGAGATGCTATAGAGTCACTACTTGTCTTCTCTGGGTTGCACAGCCCTCCCCATGCCCCCCCAACATTACATCTGCTAATCGTAATGCCCCTTTTTCCCTCTTATCCCTCCCTTCCTGCCCATTTTCCCCAGTCCCTTTCCCTTTGGTAACTATTAGTCCGTTCTTGGGTTCTGTGCGTCTGCTGCTGTTTTGTTCCTTCAGTATTTTTTCTTTGTTCTTATACTCCACATATGAGTGAAATCATTTGATACTTGTCTTTTCGGCTTGGCTTATTTCACTGAGCATAATACCCTCTAGCTCCATCCATGTTGTTGCAAATGGTAGGATTTGTTTTCTTCTTATGGCTGAATAATATTCCATTGTGTATATGTACCACATCTTCTTTATCCATTCATCTACTGATGGACACTTAGGTTGCTTCCATTTCTCGGCTATTGTAAATAGTGCTGCGATAAACATAGGGGTGCATCTGTTTTTTTCAAACTGGGCTGCTGCATTCTTAGGGTAAATTCCTAGGAGTGGAATTCCTGGGTAACCAAGTCAATCTTATTACTGTAATATATAATGTCATGGATATTCACCTAGAGATTAAAATTATGATTTTAGCAGGAGACGTTGGCATCTACTTCAGATTCTAGATGGGGATGAAAAATTGTCCTGAGTCACTAAGCAGAGCCTCCCTTAGAAAAACATAATTCAAAAACACATTTGTTTTGCCAGTGGTGACTCCCCCCTCAACAGCAGAAACAAAAGAAGAAGGCTTTTGACTGTATTGGTAGAAAAGAGAGTCAAGATCCAGGAGAAAGAGCATCACTGGAGAGACAAAGAAGTGGACTGTTTCTGAGTTGGTAATGCTAACAGAAGTTGCTGGAAATAATACTCACTCAGAAGCCCCGAGCCTAGTCTATGCTCCTAACTGCACATGCAAACTGAAAGACATAATTGCTACAGCTGCATTACTAGCCTAGTACATGTTTCAACCCTGAAGTGTAGCTCCTTGGAGCTTTCTGGAGCTACTTTTTTATTCTCAAACCTACCTGTAGAATAGCTTTAAAGACAAGAAGAGTGTCTTGCCTCTTCCAGTCAGCTAAACTAGGCTGCAGTAACAATAAACACCTATATCTCAGTGATTTAACACAAGTTTCTGATTCATGTCACAGTGCAGTGAAGGACAGGCTGCTCTCCTTCATCCTGAAATTCTGTCCCTGGAACTCATGCCATTCTATATGAACGTGGAAGAGAAAAAAGAGCTAGAGGGTCATGCTTTCAAAGGCCATGCTAAGAGTGGCTTACATCACTTCCATGCATACTGCATCACCCAAAATTCAGTCACAGGACCCCACCTATTTGCAATGGAGGTTGGGGTGTGTCTTCCTACATCACCAAGGAGGGACGACAGTATGGGGAACACATGACATTTGTTCCTTCCATGCCCCGCTGGAAGGCACTCTTCCCAAACATGTCTCCAATCCTTTGTTACGATGTTCCAAGCCCTTTGTATTTCCTGCAAATGAGACTTGAGTTATGTCTGCTTCTGATCTGACTTGAAATAATGAAGCAGCACATGGTCTCCCTGGGTATTGTTCTGCCACAGTCCCAAGTCTCGACTGTCTTATGCCACTAGAGCAACAGGAAAAATGAAAGGTCTTTAATTCCAAAGGCCCCATCCAAATAGATGGAGCTTCTCTGCAGGACACCAAGTTGTCATAATGCCTGTGGCCACCATTTGAGTTATGGACCTCCCTGCATCTGAGCTTTGGACACAACCTGCTGAAGCCAGCATGTTTACCCCCCAGCATCCCTATGCTGTAGAGGGCATGTGGAAGTAAGACCAACCAGATGGACCAACTCCATTGCAAAAATCACCTGGAGATGCCAAAATTCATAGCAAGGAAAGCAAGGGAAAAGTGGATGTCTGAACTGCTGGTTCTCCAGATATCAGATAGATGAGGGGGAAGAGGGGTCCTGATTTTACACATTCTTGGAATAGAAAGGTACATGTTTGTTTTGCCACAGACATAGGGAAAACTTATATAGTAATGTGAGCCCGTTAAATGGTAATGTAATACAGGAGGGAGAAGTTTTGATGGAGGCAACAAACATGTGAAATTGAAACTTTAAAAAAGAGTGATATTTTGCCAGGTTGTGCTGGGGAAAAGGGAAGGGAGAAAGTAAAATTCAGGCAAAGGAATAGCATGTAGCATGGGATTATGAAAAATAGTATTCCTTTCCCCTTGAGAATAATCTGGAGGTCAAAAGCTAAACTATTTATCGCAACAGAATTTAATGGCCTTCACATTGGCTTATAGTGGCTTCCAAGTCACTCTCTTGATTCATGATGCACCCTTGTAACGTGGCCAACAACGACCTGAAGGAAAAGACAGAGCAAATCATCTGGGGACACCAATGATAGGCTTATTTGATCCCATAAAGATCTGAAGGTGCTCTTTGTGTTGAGTCACTAAGACAAAGCCATGCTAGAGCAGCCTCGAAGAGCTAAGGGCAGAGCTGGGCCTCCCTCAGTGTGAAAAGAGGACAGAGTGTCTTCTCCATTCATTAAAAAAAGAAAAAATTTTTGATTCAGTGATTCAGAACAAACATCAAGAGGAAGATCAAGTTGATAACTGCCCTTCACATGCCTTTCAAAAGAGAATTTTATTTACTCTTCTTTCAAGTAACACAAAGCAAGGTTCACATTCACTGAACACTCAACACTTGATGGTTTAATTCTTGCACCAGGTCTCAAGGTGGATACCAACCTCTCTATCTCTCTGGTCAGGAAATGGGCTCTGAACATGTGGAGGTCTTGTCCACAATCTCCTGGTTTGTCTGAGGCATAGCCAAGATCACATCCAAGACGATCTGATTCCCAAGCTCCTGCTGTTTAAACTAAGTGGCCAGAATGAGTTCTGTATACTCCGAGAGCCTGATAAAGGCTGGGAATGAAAATGGATCCCAGGAGCAGTTTCTCTTTTGCTTTAAAAGGAAGAGGTAGGAGAAGGGATAGTTAAGGTATCAGGGAGTTAATCTAAATTCAGTGTTTCTTTCCCCCATAGTAAGGGACCATGGAATGTCCTCCAGCTTTTCTTTTTTTTTTTTAATCAAATCTGCCTTTTTCTTTTTTTTTGCTATTATTAATGTACAATTATATGAGCAACATTATGGTTACTAGACTCCCCCTATTATCAAGTCCCCACTACATACCCCATTACAGTCACTGTCCATCAGTGTAGTAAGATGCTATAGAATCACTACTTGTTTTCTCTGTGCTGTACTGCCTTCCCTGTATCCCCCCACCCCCCCCCGCTACATTATGTGTGCTAATCGTTATAGCCTTTTTCCCCCTTATCACTCCCTTCCCACCCATTCTCCCCTTTCTCTTTGGTAACTGTTAGTCCATTCTTGGGTTCTGTGAGTCTGCTGCTGTTTTCCTTCAGTTTTTGCTTTGTTCTTATACTCCACAGATGAGTGAAATCATTTGATACTTGTCTTTCTCTGCCTGGCTTATTTCACTGAGCATAATACCCTCTAGCTCCATCCATGTTGTTGCAAATGGCAGAATTTGTTTTCTTCTTATGGCTGAATAATATTCCATTGTGTATATGTACCACCTCTTCTTTATCCATTCGTCTACTGATGGACACTTAGGTTGCTTCCATTTCTTGGCTATTGTAAATAGTGCTGCAATAAACGTAGGAGTGCATCTGTCCTTTTCAAATTGGGCTGCTGCATTCTTAGGGTAAATTCCTAGGAGTGGAATTGCTGGGTCAAATGGTATTTCTATTTTGAGTTTTTGAGGAACCTCCAAACTGCTTTCCACAATGGTTGAACTAATTTACATTCCCACCAGCAGTGTAGGAGGGTTCCCTTTCCCCAAATCCTCGCCAACATTTGTTGTTCTTTGTCTTTTGGATGGTGGCCATCCTAACTGGTGTGAAGGGATATCTCACTGTGGTTTTAATCTGCATTTCCCCGATGATTAGCGATGTTGAGCATCTTTTCATGTGCCTGTTGGACATCTGAATTTCTTCTTAGGAGAAGTGTATGTTCAGCTCCTTGGCCCATTTTTTAAATGGCTTATTTGCTTTTTGTTTGTTGATGTGTGTGAGCTCTTTATATAATTTGGATGTCAATCCCTTATCGGATATGTCATTTAAGAATATATTCTCCCATACTGTAGGATGTCTTTTTGTTCTATTGATGATGTCCTTTGCTGTACAGAAGCTTTTTAGTTTGATATAGTCCCACTTGTTCATTTTTTCTTTTCTGTCCCTTGCTCAGGGAGATAGGTTCATGAAGAAGTTGCTCATATTTATGTCCAAGAGATTTTTGCCTGTTTTTTTCTAAGAGTTTTATGGTTTCATGACTTACATTCAGGTCTTTGATCCATTTTGAGTTTACTTTTGTGTAAGGGGTTAGACAATAATCCAGTTTCATTCTCTTACATGTAGCTGACCTGTTTTGCCAACACCAATTGATGAAGAGGCTGTCATTTCCCCATTGCATATCCATGGCTCCTTTATCATATATTAGTTGAGCATATATGCTTGGGTTTATGTCTGGGCTCTCTAGTCTGTTCTATTGGTCTATGGGTCTGTTCTTGTGCCAGTACCAAATTGTTTTGAGTACTGTGGTTTTGTAGTAGAGCTTGAAGTCAGGGAGCATAATTCCCCCCACTTTATTCTTCCTTCTCAGGATTGCTTTGGCTATTCAGAGTCTTTTGAGGTTCCATATGAATTATAGAAGTATTTCCTCTAGTTCACTGAAGAATGCTATTGGTATTTTGATAGGGATTGCATTGAATCTGGAGATTGCTTTAGTCAGGATGGCCATTTTGACAGTATTAATTCTTCCTATCCATGAACACGGGATGTGTTTCCATTTATTGTTATCTTCTTTAATTTCTCTCATGAGTGTCTTGTAGTTTTCAGAGTAGAAGTCTTTCACTTCCTTCATTAGATTTATTCCTAGGTATTTTATTTTTTTTGATGCAATTATGAATGGAATTGTTTTCCTGCTAGTTCATCATTAGTGTATAGCAGTGCAACAGATTTCTGTGTGTTAATTTTGTATCTGGCAACTTTACTGAATTCAGATATTAGATTTAGTAGTTTTGGAGTGGATTCTTTAGGGATTTTTATGTACAATATCATATCATCTGCAAACAGTGACAGTTTCACTTCTTCCTTACCATTCTGGATGCCTTGTATTTCTTTGTTTTGTCTGATTGCTGTGGCTAGGACCTCCAGTACTATGTTGAGTAGAAGCAGGGAGAGTGGGCATCCTTTTCTTGTTCCTGATCTTAAAGGAAAACTTTCAGCTTCACACTGTTAAGTATAATGTTGGCTGTGAGTTTGTCATATATGGCCTTTATTATTTTGAGGTACTTGTCCTCTATACCCATTTTGTTGAAAGTTTTTATCATGAGTGGATGTTGAATTTTGTCAAATGCTTTTTCAGCGTCTATGGAGATGATCATTTGGTTTTTGTCCTTCTTTTTGTTGATGTAGTGGATGACGTTGATGGATTTTCGAACACTTTAACATCCTTGCATGCCTGGGATGAATCCCACTTGATCATGATGGATGATCTTTTTGATGTATTTTTAAATTCAGTTTGCTAATATTTTGTTGAGTATTTTTGCACCTATGTTCATCAGGGATATTGGTCTGTAATTTTCTGTTTTTGTGGTGTCTTTGCCTGGTTTTGGCATTAGAGTGATGCTGGCCTCGTAGAATGAGTTTGGGAGTATTCCCTCCTCTTCTACTTTTTGGAAAACTTTAAGGACGATGGGTATTAGGTCTTCCCTAAATGTTTGATTAAATTCAGCAGTGAAACCATCTGGTACAGGCGTTTTGTTCTTAGGTAGTCTTTTGATTACCAATTCAATTTCTTTGCTGGTAATTGGTGTATTCAGATTTTCTGTTTCTTCCTGGGTCAGCCTTGGAAGGTTGTATTTTTCTAAAAAGGTGTCCATTTCTTCTAGGTTATCTAGTTTGTTACCATGTAATTTTTCATAGTATTCTCTCATAATTCTTTGTATTTCTGTGGTGTCTGTAGTGATTTTTCCTTTCTCATTTATGATTCTGTTTATGTGTGTAGACTTTTTTTCTTGATAAGTCTGGCTAAGGGTTATCTATTTTGTTTACTTTCTTGAAGAACCAGCTCCTGCTTTCATTGATTCTTTCTATTGTTTTATTCTTCCCAAATTGTATCTATTTCTGCTTTCTTTTTTATGTCCCTCCTTCTACTGACTTTGGGCCTCATTTGTTCTTCCTTTTCTAGTTTCGTTAATTGTGAGTTTAGACTATTCATTTGGAATTGTCCTTCTTTCCTGAGGTAGGCCTGTGTTGCAATATATTTCCTTCTTAGCATGGCCTTTGCTGCATCCCACAGGTTTTGTGGTGTTGAATTATTGTTGTCATTTGTCTCCATATATTGCTTGATCTCTGTTTTTATTTGGTCATTGATCCATTGATTATTTAGGAGCATGTTATTAACCCTCCATGTGTTTATGGACTTTTTCATTTTCTTTGAGTAATTTATTTCTAGTTTCATACCTTTGTGATATGAGAAGCTAGTTGGTACAATTTCAATCTTTTTGAATTTACTGAGGCTCTTTTTGTGGCCTAGTATATCATCTATTTTTGAAAATGTTCCACATGCACTTGAGAAGAATGCGTATCCTATTGCTTTTGTATGGAGTGCTCTGTAGATGTGTGTTAGGTCCATCTGTTCTAATACATTGTTCAGTGCCTCTGTCTCTTTATTTGTCTGGTTGATCTGTCCTTTGGACTGAGTGGTGTGTTGAAGTCTCCCAAAATGAATGCATTGCAGTCTATTTCTCCCTTTAATTCTGTTAGTATTTGTTTCACATATGTAGGTGATCCTGTGTTGGGTGCCTAGATATTTATAATAGTTATATCATCTTTTTGGACTAATGCCTTTATCATTATGTAATGTCCTTCTTTGTCTCTTGTGACTTTCTTTGTTTTGAAGTCTATTTTGTCTGGTACAAGTACTGCAACTCCTGCTTTTTTCTCCCTATTAGGTGACTGAAATATCTTTTTCCATCCCTTTACTTTCTGTCTGTGTATGTCTTTGGGTTTGAAGTGAGTCTGTTGTAGGCAGCATATAGATGGGTCTTGTTTTTTTACCCATTCAGTGTCTCTACGTCTTTTATTGGTGCTTTCAGACCTTTTACATTTAGGGTAATTATCGATAGGTGTACTTATTGCCATTGCAGGTTTTAGATTCATAGATACCAAAGGTTCAAAGGTAATTCGCTTACTATCTAACAGTCTAATTTAACTCACTTCGTATGCTATTACAAACACAACCTAAAGATTCTTTTTTTTTCCTCCTTTTTCTTCTTCTTCCATTATTTTTATGTTATGAATCATATTCTGTACTCTTTGTCTTCCCTTGGGTGACATGTATTTAGTCTTAGGAATACTTCCATCTATAGGAGTCCCTCCAAAATGCACTGTAGAGGTGGTTTGTGGGAGGTAAATTCTCTCAGATTTTGCTTATCTGAAAATTGTTTAATCCCTCCTTCAAATTTAAATGATAACCTTGCTAGGTAGAGTATTCTTGGTTCGAGGCCCTTCTGCCTCATGCCACTCTGTTCTGGCCTGTAAAGTTTGTGTTGAGAAATCTGATGATAGCCTGATGGGTTTTCCTTTGTATATGATCTTTTTTCTTTCTCTAGCTGCTTTTAAAGTCTGTCTTTATCTTTTATCTTTGCCATTTTAATTATTATATGTCTTGATGTTGTCTTCCTTGGGTCCCTATGTTGGGAGATATGTGCACCTCCATGGCTTGAGAGACTATATCCTTCCTCAAATTGGGGAAGTTTTCAGCAATTACCTCCTCAATGACACTTTCTATCCCTTTTTCTCTCTCTTCTTCTTCTGGGACTTCAATTAAGCGAATATTGTTCTGTTTGGATTGGTCACACAATTCTCTCAATATTCTTTCATTCTTTGAGATTCATTTTTCTCTCTGTGCTCAGCTTCTTTGTATTCCTCTTCTCTAGTTTCTATTCCAGTTACCCTCTGTTCTACTACATCTAATCTGATTTTAAATCTCTCTATTGTATGTTTCATTTCAGATATGGAATTTCTTAATGATTGAATCTCCATCTTAAATTCATTCCTGAGTTCTTGAATATTTTTCTGTACCTCAATAAGCATTTTTATGATTTTTATTTTGAACTCTCTTTCAGGAAGATTGGTGAGTTCAGTTTCATTTAGTCCTTTTTCTGAGGTTTGTGAGATTTTGGTCTGAACCATGTTCTTTTGATGTTTCATATTTCTGCGTGGTGCCCTCTAGTGCCCAGAAGCTCCAGTCTCCAGAGCTTCTCTGCCCCTAGAGTGAGGTTGGGGTTCATAGGGGAGCGGAGCTGGTGCCTGGTTGGAAGAAAGATCTTTTTCCTGATTCCTGTCTCCCGTGCCTATCTCCCATATCAGAACCAGTGGGCCGAGTACACAGTTGTAACCCTCTGTGCTTTGCGTCTCTAGGTGTTGTAGGCGGGGCATCCCTCTGACTGGCCTGACGCCAGTGCAGTGACTGCCAGTTTGCAAGCTGGTGCTGTTAGGCCGAGAGGAAGGCTCGACAGGCTGCATATCACAGTGGGTTGGCCTTGGAGTTGAGTAGCCATCCAGGGGGATGGAACGCCTGAAGCTCCTCAAAGTTCCCAATCTGCTGGGCAGAGCGTGCCTAGACAACCTTGTCTCCCTATCCCTTCTTCTAGCAAGCTCCGTGTAAACCCTGCCCCTTCAGCAGCTCTCTCACTGCTAGGAAGCCTGTCAGACTGCCTGCCTTTCCCTTGTTCCAGAGCAGCTGGGTGTGGATGCCGTCCTCCACAAATGGCCGGAATCTGTCTCTCAAACTCTGCCTGCCCCAGCTCCCCATCCTCCAGAGGACCACACAATGTAGGTTTCTACTTGTAAAGCAGATCTCCAGGGCTAGGTGTTCAGCAGTCTCAGGCTTCCACCCCCTCCCTGCTCCATTTCTCTTCCTCCCTCTGGTGAGCTGCAGTGGGGGAAGGGCTTGGGTCCTGCCAGATCAAGGCTTTCATACATTACTCTGTTTTGTGAGGTCTGTATGCAGTCTAGTGCAGCCTTCTTTCCTGTTGCTGTTTTAGGGTTAGTTGTATTAACTGTATTTTCACACTGTCTGTGGTTTTGGGAGGAGTTCTCTGTCTTACCTCTCATTCCACCATCTTGAATCTTCACCCTCCAGTTTTTCTACAGAACATATTCTAATAACCTTTCTCTCCACTTGTATCCTAATCTTATTTTAATTTCTGGGTGCAGTGTCTTTTCATTCTGAGCACATTACAACATTCCAGCTCACACATCACCCATTTGCCCCAGCAGAGTTTCCTGAGGGCTTAAACACTCACTGTGGTGGAGGAAAGGTTAGCACTAATTTCCTTTGATAACAGGAGAATTTGCTTACCAAATATTAAACAGGAAAGTTCATTTCATTCACGTGGTAGGTTACTTGTTCTTCTGCAGAATGGAACACATAGTATTTCATTACCAGCTAATTTCTTCTTTAAATGAATGAGCACTTCCTGAATTTAATTTACCTAAGCAAACTTTTATTGTGAGTCTACTGTGCAACATATACTGGACTCTGTGAGGGTACATAACAATGAATAAAGGCATAGTCTCTGCACTCAGGTCTCACAGTTTAGCTGGCTAAAGTCAGTAAGCGTATAGTGTTCTGTGAAAGAGGTGTTAAAATAAAGGTCTTTGAGTTCACTGCACAAGTTATTGAGGACTGTCAGCAAATCCTAAATTGGTCAATTGCTAAAGTCATAGAGTCTTTTTCAGGTATGGCTATTTCTCGCTGATTGAGTGTTATTTTGTTTGATGACTATCAAGAAATGCCTTATATTAGCTTTGATACTGGCCACAGGTCTTTTCTGAGAACAGAGTGGCATATAACCATTGATAATAATGCCAGAATTTATTGGGTATGTGTTATAAGCCAGGTATTAGAGCTTTTTCTAATTGAGTAAATGCTCAATGAATGGTACCTACTATTATAGAATTTAATCTGCAAGCAACACTGGGTGGTAGATATAGTTATTACCCAGTATTTTATTAAAGTAAGTTTATATACAATATTATACTGGTTTCAGATGTATAGAGTGACTTTCCTATTATATACATTTAAAAATGCTCACCACACTATATCTAGTTACCATCTGTCATCACACAAAATTATTACAATATTATTGACTATATTCCCTACATTGTACTTCTTATCCCCATGACTTATTTATCTTATAGCTGAAAGTTTTTACCTCCTTATCCCCTTCATCTATTCTTCCCCTCTCCTCTCCCCCCACCCCCAAGGCAACCATCAGTTTGTTCTCTACATTTATGAGCCTATTTCTGTTATGTTTGTTGTTTGTTTGTTCACTTGTTTTATTTTTATAATATAAATTCCACATATAAGGGAAATCATGATATTTGTCTGTTTGACTTATTTCACTTAACATAATACCCTTTAGGTCCATCCATTTTTGTCACAAATGACAGGACTTCATTCTTTTTAATGGATGACTAATATTCCATTGTGTATACATACTATTTCTTCTTTATCCATTCATCTATCAATTTTGCAGTTTTTTAGGTAAAGAAACTGAAACTTAGAAAGTTAATTACCTTCCCCAGAATCACATGAGGAAATCTGTGGATCCATTTGACTTTCCCTAAGCTTATTTTTAAGCTTTATTAGGGCTGGTCCAGGGATAGTTTAGCACTCACTTCAAGTGTGACTTTTCTGTCCCTTTGTATTCAAAAAGGTCTCTGCTCTGGCTGGCATGAACTCAACTAGTTGCCCAGCTCTACATGAGCTCTGGCCACTTTTCAGCTTAGGGATGCCTGATAATTCTTCTTTCCACAAAGGTTCCTCTTTGCTCAAGCTCATGGAGTTTCATCCTATGCATGTAGAAATTGCTGTTCATGGTGTCCCAAGGGAACCCTGTGCAGATTTCTGGGCCACATTGTTTTCTCCAGTACTTTCTCTCAACAAATCTCAGCTACCTCTACTTCTTTCCCAAATGACATCTTCCTCCTCAGCTTAAGACACTGCCAGGCTGTCTTGGAGCCTGCCAGCTCCCTACAGCTCATAAATAGTCTGTAGGCAAAAAGCCAAGATGATTGTTTCTCCTATCTCATGGATCACAGTCCTACCCTGCCTGTTCTCCAGTATTTGAAAATTGTTGTTTTAAATATTTCCTACCTTTTTCTGGTGATTTGTGATAGGAAAGTCAGCTAAAGAAGGTTACATCCTCACCACTGGTAGCCGATGTTCTCCTGTGACATAAAAATATTCATGGTGCTTTGAATGAAAGAAGTACATTTTAATGGAACATGTACAGTCTAGTTCTACTATGGAGAAATATAAATATATGTCAGAAAAATATCTGAAAATGTATATATGAAATGTTAATAGCAGTTTCTAGGTAGATAAGCTTGTAGACATTTTTTTTTTCTTCTTTTGGTCTCTGATTGGAAATATATTACTTAAGTAACATAAAAACGAGAGCTTGAGGGAAAAATTAAATGATAAAATATACAATACTCAAAAGCAAAATTATAATTAAAATATGCTATCTGTATTCATCATTAGAGTTGAGTGGTGCCAATCAGAATCAAGGATAACCTACTAGAAAACTTAATGGCACTATTTATGCATCTAAGAATTAGTTACTGCTCTTTAATTAAAATTTTTCTCTTTCTCCTAGACTGAGAAATTTTTCTTTTTCTTAGACTGAGAAATTTTGACCCAAAATTTCAGCGATGCCTCCTGCTTATAGATTCTGCTAAAAGTTGCTCTTGACACAATTAGTCCCTCTAAACTATAAAATGTTTTTATTCTATCAGTCATTTGTTTAAAATTTGCTCTTATTTTTTCCTTCCCACTCCTGCCTCTTCTATCCTGAGAAGAAAGGGAATTGAATGTACTACCATTAAGAAATTTACTACTAACAATCAGGCCCTGTGGTCTCTTTCACATACTTTGTCTTAGTTGATCCTCAGAATAACCCTGCAGAGTATCTTCAATTCCCAATTGATAGGTGTGGAGACTGAGTCTTAAGAGGCAAAATAAATTCCCCAAGATTGTAAAACTAGTAAGCAGCGGATCCAGGACTGAGGTCTGGACTCTGAATGTACATTTCACTTGACTGAGAGACATTTTATAGGAATTAGGTAGAATTTCAGCTTCCCATACCCTGTATCAATCTCAACCAAAGGTTTATAATATGCTAGCTAGTTTGTTCACAACAAAATGTGGCTTTATCCTCTTTAAATAATGTGTCTGGGTACAACACTGCAAAGTACACATACCAAAATAGAGAGATTAGCTTGGTCCCTGAACCAGTGTTATATTTAGATTTTGTGAGGGCATTTTTATTTTGGTCATTATCTCCTCTCTGGTTCTGTAGAACTTGGTTCATGAACTTATATATTCTTTTACTGAAGACATTTATTTAGTAAGTGATATGCTTGAGACCCTGGTTATATAGTAATAAGTAAGACTTGATTCCTACCCTCAAGTGCTCAGAATCTACTTGTAATAGTGTGGGATGAATAATGTTAGAAACAGGCAGGTGGAAAGATAAGAAAGAGGATTCAGGTATTTGGGAATATGATGCAAACATACCTGTAAGCATGAAAAATACAGTGTATTTGAAAACTCATGAACATTTAAATCTGGCTGAAGAAAAAATAACATGGCAGAATGGTAAGAAGGAGAATGGAGAATTTGACACAATGTAGATCTTCGACAAGATGGCCACAATAATGGAAGTTTAGACCTTAAATTAAAGACTGAGTCTTCATTGAAGACTTTCAGGAAGCCAATGATATGATCAGATTTCCTCTTAGCAAATCATGTAGGATCTTGACTGGACAAACCTTTCACAGGTACCAGGCATTAGGACTTCAACACATCTTTTTGAGGGGCACACCTCAACCTACAAGAGAAGGTATCAAGAAGGAACTTGTAGTAGTGTAAGATTCCAAAAAGGGCAAGGATATAAGAACTGAGAGATGTCAGCTGGATTCAGAAACAAGGAAGTCATGGAGTCCTTGGGGAAATTGGTTTCAGTAGAGTGTGTCACTAATGGGGAACCAAGAACACTATGCAACAAGTGCCTCCTTCACAGGGCTTCATCTAATGAAGAAGTCAAGCAAAGTCTCAAAGGAATGCAACCCTTGGAAAGTCACAGAAAGCATTCTGGAAGAGGTGATAACTGAACAGCTTTTAACAGATAAGCGAGAACAAGCCATTCAAAGTGGAAGGAAAATCATTCAATCACGGCGTAACAGACACGCTGTGCCCAGTGTGGGCAAGGACACAAAGGGCTGAGAAAGATAGTTTATGAAGAGCTGTAAGGTAATTCAGTATGGATCCAGAGTAGAGAGTACGGTGGATAAAGAGCAGAAGGCAGAATAGAAGAATATTTACCTGGAGAAGGCCTGAGCAACCAGCATTTACACTTTTGAATTTTCTCTTTCCACTGTGCCTCGCTCCCAGCTTCTTTTTTGTCCTTGTCCAATCTAGGAAACTGTTCTTTGCGGGTCCCATTAAATTCAGCTTTCACTTGCTGTAACCACATGGACTTGCATATGCCACAAAGCAGGTCAGCCAAAGGCTATGCAAGGTCAGAAAATGATGTTCTGTCAACATTCATCCCCACTCTGTGTCCCACACTCCCATAACATTAACAAGAAAATAAGAATGCCTGCCCAGCTGTCCTGCTTGATGTCGCTGGGTAAATTGTCCTTTATTGAGGATCTGTAATTGTTCTTCACTGAGCTGTGACCTAAATTTAGCGGTGCCGAGGAGTAAGCACCAGCCAACAGGATTTCCCTGAGAACACTATGAAGTTCCTGTATCAATTCAATTCATTAACTAGAAAGAGAGAACAAGCTGCCAATTTTTTTTTCCTGTTCTTCAGTGAATCATTTGTTTAGCTTGACCCGAAAATTTTCTAGGATCCTGTCTAAGACTCTGTTAGGATAAAGAGACAGCAGAGCTTATTCAAATTCTTCCTGAGGCATTAACTCTGAGGCAGAAATCAGATTACATTAAATAGATCTGACTTCTTTGCTGTTAAGGACCCTGGGTTTACTTACTGGACATTTTCACCATGAGGGGAAGAAATGCCCTCAAAACCTGGGCAGGGTTGTCTTGCAGGGAAATGAAAGGGAATCAACTTGACTCACCATAAAAGAGAAAAAGAAGAAGAAAAAGGAGAAAGAAAGAGAAAAATTTTTAAATAAATAAAATATAAACCTAGAACTTAGAAAATGTCCCCTGTGGAAATACATGTTATAATCCAGCTCATGAGAAGAAAGGGAACTAATGTGAATGCTTAATACTTACCAAAGCATCCTTTAAGTATGACAACGCAGCTGAGGCCCAGAGAGGTGAAATAATTTACCTAAGGACACAGCGCTTCTAAGAATGGAGCTAAGATTTACAGCCATGTCTGCTGAATCCAAGGCCAGTGTTCTTTTCCCCTCAACACAGCATCTTGGCCTCTGATAGAGTGGACAGCTAGCCAGCGATGGCCAGGGAGTCCCTGGAACCTCACAGATGGTGCTCACAGCAGTGGGAAGCAAGCAACCCTCATCTTGAACATATTCCTTCATTTTTAACAACAATCTCCTTACAGAATCGCAACATGGCTACTTCTCCTATTGTTCTGGCTGGAGCCACTTGATACCTGATATCTTGCTGTTTAATTATTCTGTGCATCCTTATGCAGGAACTACAGAAGCCTGTAGAGTGGAGTGGGCAGTCTACAACATGCTCTCAAGAAGTTCAGTCTTTAGCCAGGAGTCTAAGAGATACACACATCCTGATATTAATTTACATTGGCATCATATTGTCATTGACAGTACCGCAGTTGAGTTTTATGACAAATTCGTGAGTCAGATACAGCACATGATATTATACCCATTTTACAAATGTATAAAGTAAGGCTTCCACTGGCCTTACTTTATACATTTGGTTGAGCCACTGGCCTAAGGTCGCTAAGATAGTGAGTGGCAGGACCTAGTGTAAAATCCACACTGGCTCCCAGTCTAGTTCCCATTCTACTGCAATGATGGTCAAGGTTGCTTTAAGATTATGAACATCCTATGTTAAATTATGACACACGTGGGGACTTTGGAGTCTGAAGATAGATCTAATGAGAGACACCTTTCAGGGTCTTTGAGAAGAGCTACCCCCTCTAAATCAGATTTGGGGGCTTTTCCTATTTCAGTTAGTTTGGGCTGCTATAACAGAAACACCATAGATTGGGTGGCTTAAACACCATACATATTTTATCGCAAGTCTGGAGGCTGGAAAGTCCAAGATCAAGGTGCCAGCTGATCTGGTTTCTGGTGAGGGCTCTCTTCTTGGTTTGCAGATAGCCACCTTCTTGCTGTGTCTGCACATGGCACAGAAAGATGATTTCTCTTTTGTCTCTTTTTATAAGGACACTACCTCCATTCATGAGGGCTCCACCTTCATGACCTAATCACCTCTTAAAGGCTCCACCTCCATATACCACCACACTGGGGGTAGGGCTTCAATATATGAATTGGAATTAGTGTGTGTGTTCGGGGGAACAAACATTCGATCCATACCACTTTCCAGCTCTGTATTTCCACAGCTGGGCAACATTAGAAGAGGTCATTTAATTCATTTTGGCTTCAGTTTCCAAATCTATAGAACGGAAAGTTCATTTGAAGAGAGTACAAAGTCTGCATTGCCTATTTACTTTGGGAACTTCCAGTTTTCTTCAATTAGGAAATATAGGCAATTAATTCCAATATAACACATTTTTTGGTTCAGCACTATGCATTCCAAATAAAATACACCTCTGATCCACCTGCACTGGAGGCAAATTTGCTCTCTGCTCTCACATACTACTTCAAACTAACTTATTACCACGGAACTACGCATTGAAAAAAAAACAGTGTAGTGCAATGATTGTGAGCATTTACTCCAGGGCCAAATGGTCTGGGTTCAAATTTGACTTAACTAGTTGTATGACCTTGAGCAAGTCACTTTATTTCCTCTACACCTCCGTTTCCCTATCTGTAAATTGGGGTTATAGAGTGCTTACCCCTTTTGGTGGCTGTGAATATCAAATGACTTGACATATGTAAAACACATAAAACAGATGGGGGAAGAGCTATGTAAACATTAGTGCTTATTAGACTTCCCACCCCAGGATGAACATCTCCTAGAAATTATCTTTCCCAGATAGCAACTTAATCATGCTCTAACCCTATAGTTAACGCTTAGGTTGCATTATCCTATGTCCCTTCTAGTTAGAGCAGCCTGCAGTTATTCTGTTTATCTTGACCTTGGAAAAGACAAAGTAACTTAAAACATGTCCCCAGAGAGCTAACAGAGTAACTGGGAATGATCGTCCTGTTTCCTCAAATCCCCAGCCAGGGCTACTCTATTCACAGCTGTGCTGAAGAACTTCCTTCCTGGCTTGTGTCTCCTTAAAGGGGAAACTATTGCAAGGTCTCCAAGAGGAAGGAAAGGGGACCTTTTTAATTAGCTTTCTCTTTTGAATGACGCCATCACAGACCTGATTCATTTCCATGAATTGACGAGAAAAAAAAAAAGCGGGATGGGTGGTAAGCTCTCTGAAGGAATGAGTGAAACCCATCAGAAGAGAACAGATTAGAGGAAAGCCGAAGTTGGAGAAAACAGCCATGTGAACTTGGCCGTCCAACATGATCCACATTTAGGCCAGGAGATGATGTCAAAATCTAAATTTAAAATGGAGGCAGCAAGTCTGCTGGTTGGAAACTGGAGGCCAAAAGAGCATTGGAATTGTTAGTCTGGTCCTTGGTTCTAGAATGAACCAAGTGGTATAGCTGGAATTTTTCATAAAAGGTCACCTCTTTGCAGACCTATTTCTGTCTGTGATATTCCACAGGGAGATATTCTCCTTGCAAGCCATTTCAACACAACAAACGGTTGTGAGTGTGAGTGTGTGTGTGTGTGTGTGTGTGTGTGTGTGTGTGTTTGTAGATATACTTCCATGAAATTACAGAAGCCTGAGGCATGTAAACCATGCTCTCCTTAAAACCTTTGCACTGGGACAAACCAGTGTGTTTCTGGGGAAACTGAAGAAGACCAGGGACCATAAAGTCAGGAGGCATCACCACTTCTCTAGAACTTTCCATGTGCCAGGCCCAGTATTAATGCATTTAATACTTTGTCTATCTTCATGTCTGTCCTCTAAAAGGGATGTTATTAAGTAGTTTTTGAAGCAGACCCAGAGAAGTATACGTGTTTGCCATGGCCACTTAGCTGCTGAGTGGGAATGTAAGTTAGGTCTGACTTCTTTAAAAGCCTGCACTCTTTTCACTTCCCAATGTTACCTAAAGATAAAAACAGAAACAGAAAACACTGATCAAGAAGTTTTGTCCTGTAGTCTCCAAACAAAGATGTCACCTTTCCAACTGGTTTCTTACCTACATTCTTTCTCTCTCTCTCCCAACCCATCCTCCATACTGTGGCCAGAATGTTCTCTCCTTAAAGTATATTTGCTATTAAATCTTTGACAGCTTAACAGACCTTTCTATAGCTCCCCACTACCTATAAGGTAACTAGAAAATTCCTTAGCAAGACCCTTCTCAGCCTCTTGCCAACCTGCCTCCCTAAGTTCATCTCCCTGAAATGCAGCCACTCTCAAAGACACAGAAGATATTGATCACTCCCCAAAACACCATTTACCTTCAGATCACCAAGTTTTTTTTTACTTCTGCTGGAAAACTTCTACTGACTTTTCAAGACCTAATGTAAAAATTCTGTCATCGGTGAAGGTTTCACTGACCTACCATTGTCTACCTCATTCCTCTAGCTGGATACCACTGTCCCCACTTCTGTGACACCATCTCAGGTTGTAGATGACTCCTTTGAGTCAGTGATCCTACTATACAAAGAGCAAGAATGGTGCTCCGGTAGTTGATGAACTCCACCATATCTAGGCCACTTTGTACACATCACCGATGCCTAGACCAGGGTTGAATTCATCGTGTCAATAAACCTCTCTGGTATGTATTTGTAAAAGGAAGGAAGGAGAGAGGAAGAAGGATGGACAGAAGGAAGGAAGGAAGGGAGGAAGGAAGGTGATAGATATGACTGTATTTATAAGTAGATGAAACTTAGGAATCACTGCTCTGAAGTGAAAAGTCTTCTGGGTTTGATTCAGAAAACTGACTCCTGGTCCAGCTGCACCACTATATGCTCATACAGCACATGTTTATGTGTCACAGCCTCAGTTTCCCTAAAGTGACTAGAGCACATTGTTTTTAAAAGTTGGTTGAATATGCTGCAGAGGCTTTCACTCATTAATTCTGGTAACGTTTGATTTTATCCTGCCTAATGTTAACTCAGTTCTGGCAGCAGGGAAACCAACTCAAATGGGAGCAGGTGGCTTTCCTATATGTTATTTGCTTTGTTATCCATTTGTGTTCTTGTTTGCTTTTGTTTAATCTCAAAAAGCCTGCCCCAGCTCCGCCTAGAATACAGATGTTCCCATCTGGGTCAACAGGTGGCACTGTTGAGCAGTACAAATCTGCCCCCCCACACTCCATCTTTTTGGTGCTCAAGTTGGTTATAAGGCCCACCCTCAGCTCAGTCTTGACATAACCAAATAAGTTAGTCACTGTGCAAGTAGTGGAATCAGAATTCAAACATCAGGCAAGTTGGCTTGAGCTCCTGTGTGCCAAATCACTACCCGACTGCTTCTCACCATGCCAGGGGCTCATAACCTATGGCACTGCAAGGACAAATATAAGGATTGGTATAAACTATGTTTTAGCCACAAAGTGTCACCTGCAAAAAGGCTGGAAAACTTGGCTTAGGCACTGTTAGGACACAAATGTGATGAAACTGGGCATAGTCCAAAAGACACTTAGCTTTGCTGCCATATTCAGCACATCCTGGGCCACCCTAATCCCTTACCCGTTTAAACCAGGTCTCACTGGGGGCTTCCCTCACCTGTTAAGCATTCCTAATCCTGACACTCATTTGTTCCACAAACAATTCCCAAGGACCTTCTGCAGAGAACTTAATTATTCACTTGTTCATTTAACATTTGAGCATCTATTCTTTTCCCTTAGGTTTTTAAAAAAATGTGAGCTCAGTTATTCAGCAATAAGGAAAGAAGGCCATGCAGCTATGAGTTCAGGTAACTAGCACTTACCCCCTTCTGAGATCCTAGACTGCCAATTCCTGAAAATGTCCCAAGAGGATACTAATAGCAGCCTTTGTGGAGTGTTTACTGCTTGAGGGAGGCTGTATAATCTACTGATTGATAGAGCTGCCTGGATTCAAATCCTGACTCTGCCACTACACAGCTTCATGCCCCTTGTGAGAGCTACTAAACTTCTCTGTTTCTCAATTTCCTCATCTGTTACATGGAGATAAAAGGGTAGTTTGAAAGAAAAAATGAATTCATACACATGGAACACTTAGAACACTGCTCTTTGTAAATGTAGACCCTCATAATGCCAGCTGTTATTATTGGCTTGGCTTTACATCACATGTTTCATAGGCAGTATCTTTTTTAATCCTTACCATCATCCTACGAGGTAAGTGTTAGAATTTTCACCATTTCAGGTGTGAAAATTGAAGTTCCAAGAAATCGAGTAGTACAAAGAGAGGACTACAACTGAGTTTCAAATCCAAGCCAGTGCAACTCAAAAGCCAGGTTCCTAACCATTACGCAATGGTTATGCCCCCTTTCAAACTATCGGGAGGTCTAATAGAGCATAGACAAGGACACCAGCAGTTAGGCAGAAACAAAGATTTTCAGGCAGTCCTGGAGAAGGGGGAGGACTATGGAAAAGCGAGAGGAGCGTCTGGGTAGAAAGTGGTGAACTTCATGCAGAAAAATTTTTAAACCACTGGGGCATCAAAGAAATGAGCCATCTCTTCCTGGAAATAGCTCATGGCTTCCTGAGGGCCCCACCCAAAAGACCACATTTAACATCCTCCTGTACTTAATTTATACCTGCTGTTGCCTCCTACCTTTCTCCTACCTCTCTCTAATTTAGTCCTTTCTGGCCTACCAATTACAGCCATGCCAACGTCGTAACCAGCTTACTTAAGGAGACCCTAGAGCTTACTGCCTCTGGTAGGGCCCTGCATCAGGCTTTATCCAGTGTGATATTTCCCTGACCTGAGCACCATCTTCTCATGCCTGACCTCTGCAGTCATTTCCTAACTGGGCTCACTCCATTTACGCTAGTCCTCCCCAATCCTTCCTCTAACCTGCAGCCAAAGTGAGCTTCCAAAGCTGTAAAATGTTCATCTCACAGTGTAATACTTGTTTTCCATCACTTTTAGATAATAGCCAAAATCCTAGCAAGATGTATCCTGGGCAAAGTCTCTGCCATTAGAGGGAATGTGGTTGGTGGGAGAGCAGAGGAGGAAAGGGCGAATATTGGAGGTGACGTTGATGAGCAACAGGGTCTTTCAACTACAGCACTAATGCTAATTTGTGGCTTTACCTCCACTGGGAGATTATTTGGCTCATGACATCCCCATGTATCCTGTGGGTCAGACGAGAAGTTCTGGAGTCGTCATCTTCTCACACTCCAGATCTGATCATTCAGCAAATCTTGATAACTCTACCTTCGAAAATATCTGCACTAACACCACTGTCAGCGCCCCCTGGTCTGAGTCACCTTCCTCTCACTTGGAGAATCACCACCGGGGCCTCTGGGATGATTTGCTGCCTCCCCTCCACCATACCCAAGCTTCCTACAGTCTAGTCTTCATATGTCAGCCAGACCAAATCCTCTTACATCTAAATCAGACCAGACGACTCCTCTGCTTGAAACCTGGAGCAATTCTCTTCTCACTCATAACAAAATCTAAAGTCCTCACCAGGGCATTACAGGACTCTACACAAAACTGCCGACCCCTCAACTCTGTCTGACCTTCCATCAACCTCTCTCCTTTTCTGTTCCCCCACCACCCTCCTTCCTAATCCTCAAGCACTTCAGACGTACCTCAGTGAACTTCATCCCTGCTGTCCCTTCTCAGAATCTGCTTCCCCAAATATCCACATGACTTGCCTTATAGCTTCATTCAAATCTTGGTTCAAGTGTCACTTTGCAGAGAAAATACCCTTGATCATCTTATCAAAAAATAGAACCACTTGTTGCTTTTTTTCTCCATTCTCTTACTTTAATTTTCTCCTTATCACTTCCTGCCACCTGGGATGTTATTATTTTGCATCTATTGCTGTCCTTCCCACTTTATCCCAGCACAGTGTAAGCTACCTGAGGGCAGAGACTGCCACTGCCCATTCTCTCCTGTATTTCTCCTGCTAGGAACAATCTCTGTCACACAGTGGGTACTTAATAAATATTTGATGTTGATACAAGAATGTCTGTCTACTCCAAGAAGCTTTGGCTCCAGCAGACTAGTGTCTACCATTATGTTCCCAATGCATAGCAGAGTTGGGCTTATAGAAGATGCTCAACAGCTATTGCTAAATTAATGAGTGAATGGAATAGAGACTGAATGAATGATTAGGTTATTCACTGTGAATTTTCTCCAGCTTCTGATGAGGACTGATTTTAGAAACAGGAAGGAGGGAGTGTCTAGTAGAGTGTCAAGTGGCCACATGCAGCTGGGAAGCTAAGCAGTGCATAGTATGACACAGGCAAGGCCTTTGTGTGTTTGGGGCTGAGGATAAATATTTAAATATTTCCATGTTGGCTTTGGTTTTCTCATGAAGGCCCAGTTGGGTGGTCAGGGGAACTGTTAGTCCATGTGGTGCCTCATGGCCTGGCCTGAAGGTGAACCCAAACCTGCTACAGAGGTACTGTGCATTCCAAGGTGCTTTACTGCTGTGCAGATCCAGCTAAGATGCTGCATTTTGCTGACCCACCTGTAATGCAAATAGGAAGAGCCTGCTTCGCTTCAGCTGTTGCCTTACCTCCAGCTCTTCAAGAAGTCGATCAATAATGATTTTAGTAAAGATACTAGGTTTCAAGGGGCTGAATCTAAAAAGATGTCTTGATCTAAGGAGGGAAAATAAATGGAGGGCTGAGGGCATATCATTCAAATTTCAGAGAACATAAACAATGAGATGTCTTTGCTATGTGCCCAAGAAGCAGTGTGATGGGGAGAAAGAAATGGAGGTGGCCACTCTGATTCAAGCCTCAGCTCCAGTACCTACAGACTGCAGGACTTTGAGTTGATACTTCAGGTCTCTGAGCCTTTTATCCAAAAAATGTTGTTTGCTGTATACTTCTTAAACTTTATTACAAAACTCATAACAAGAACATTTGCATAGTCTTTTATGAAGAACTGATCATATACATTTGTTGATTTAATCTTCTTAATAATTCTATAGAGTGGGAATTATTTTTATCACTCTCATTTTGTAGATGAGAAAAGTAAGGACTTGGAAGTGTGGAAGCCAGCCTTGGGCCCCCACACACCTCGAGGAGGTCAAGGTATTTAGTGATCCAATCACTCAAACTTCCCCCCTCCAGAGTTCTCTACTGGGGGAGCCATGCTCCATGAACCATGATCTAAACAGAAAATAAACCAACACCCTATACACAAGCAAATACATTTCCAATATCTCTCAATGTGGAACTGTCTAGGAAGAAATTGGGAATCCTTGAGTCCTACCCCATTCCTACCCATTCTTCTTTGTGGCCATCAAGGAAAATGTGTGCACCAGGACCCATGACAAAAGACTAACAAGGTCTAGGTCACCCTGAGCTGCTCTGATGCTCTGAACTCAGTAAAGCGAGTAGTGTTCCAGGCCCAAACAAAGCCTCTGCAGCTCTTTCCATTCCATTCTATTTTGTTCTTAAATTTTACCATCAGCCACAGAAGAGAGATGCAAGAGTAAAGGAGGAGCACCAGAAACACTTGCAGAGGGGCTTTGTCCTAAAGAATAGCCAAGGTGGAGGGAAGATGATCACATGCAGGTGGCTGACCTTCCATCAACTACAGATGCCATTCATGAACACTCTAGGGCCAGGACTAAAGTGAGGCATGCAGAGTCCCTTCAGTGCAAAATTTAAGAAGGCAGAGACTCAGATTCCTGCCACTGAAGAGTTGGCACCTGGGAGGGAGTGTCTCTGGAAATCTCACACCCTCCAAGCCTCACTTGCCTCACCCTGGTCCTAACACTCAAGTGTCCTAAAATCAAGCCAATTCCATCAGTAAGTTCTCTTCTTGTGGAGGATCTAGGTGAGAAGATAGGAGAGAGCCAGGAGCTCCCCACAATGGTAAGGATGGGTCTTCCCATTGCCTTCTATCTCCATTCCTCGGGACTTGCAGTCCTTCTCAAGTTGAGTGTGCACATGGATTACCTGGGGATCTTGTTAAATTATTCTAATTCAGTAGGTCTGGGGTAGAGGCTATGATTTCAAATTTCTAACAAGTTCCCAGGGGATGCTTATTTGAGTCTGTCTGCTTACCACTCTCTGAACAGCAACACCTAGAAATGATGATTCTCAAGCCCAGAGCCATAACCCATGTTAATTAAGTCAGTGCTACAAAAACCTGATGGAAGATTAAAAGCGTAGGCCCATGGACCACTGCAGAAATGTGGGGAAGCATAAATTCAGGGGCTTGAGATGAAGTCTGATTAAAGCAATAACGTTATGTTTGTTTCAGACCATTTCCTTTCCAAACTGCTTCTTTGTAAGTCCCTCAAGAAGTCTCATACTAAGACTCAAATAGCCAGTTGAACGTGGTAGGTACCTTTGCCTATGCATCTACTCTGTGTGATCCCTGACAATGTGTGCATGCCAGTAAAGTGACTAAAAGTTAATTAAACTGCCATTTTCAAAAATGATAGTAACATTAGGCACAAAAATGTATACTATTATGGAAATAGGTTTCTATTATATGTGTATCTTCTTATGCAAAACAGCTTATTTTCACAAAATAAGCATCTTGGATTGGCATCCAAGAAGAAGATATATATACATACACATTGGAATTTTTTATAGTCAAGGAGAGTCCTTGGACAAGAGATAAGAAATTTAAAGTTTTTAAACTAATTTCATAATGACAGAAAAGGACTGAACACCTGCTATGTGAAAAAACATGATTTGTGATAAACAGTGTCAGGTAAAATGTTCTCTCTTTCCCTTCCAGACCTATTTACCTCTGTATCCTCAATTCCCAGTAAAATGTCTCATATATAGTAGGTAGCTTGTTTACATTTCAATATATGAATAAATTATTGGAAAAACAACAGAGAAATAAAAACAGTGTGGTACCAGATGATGGTTCCACTCTGGAGTATTTTAACCACAATTAGGTGGGGAAGGAAAGGTAAAATCCCTAGAAATGGAGTTTGGGAAGAAGTAACCAGGAATAGGTTTTCAATTCACAGCCTTCGATGTTTAAAGTAAAACTCTAGTTTTAGTGAACTAAAATTCGGAGCAGGAAATAGGAGAAAAGCCCAGTAATTCCAGTGGGCCAGCAGGGAGGGGACTGAAGGAAGCCTTCAGTGATGTGAACATTCCCCTGATTAAGGTTCACACCAGGTACCATTAGAAGTGGCCACTGTCAAGAAAGCCATTCCTGACCTCAGTGGTAGCCATGCTAAAGTTTCATGTAGACAGCCCGACCTTGTCCAGACGGCCTCAGGAACTGCCTACTTTCTTCCATCTCACTTATCACTACCTGGCTTCCTCTCTATTTCACTTCTTCCACATGCTAGAAAATGAGCTCTATGAGGACAAAGACTTTTGCCTGTGTCATTTACTCTTAGGTACTTGATGCAGAATAGGCACTCAATAAATATTTATTGCATGAATACATAATGGCTGAGAGAATTAATGTGACAGCACATGAATGCATGAGTGAAGTGGATGGACAGAGGCTTCGGTGGAGGGTTGTGGCCTCTAACTTTGAATCAGGAATTGACTGATGTAAAGTACCGTGATACGGTCCTGCTCTCGGAAGAGATTACAAACGAATTAAGGAAACGTGGCAGGAACATAGGAAGGGTTAAATGTTGATACATGGATAAAGTAGCAGAGTAACAGCTATGGAAAATGATAAATATTTTTGGCACCTTAAATCAGGTTATTTAATTAGGGAATGAATGTGGAAAATGAAAGAGTTATGTGGAGTGTCCACACAGAATTTTGAGAGATGAGATTTGATATGACTTTTTAAAAATACTCCTGGATCTTTGGGATCTTTTCCAAAGAGTCAAAATCATGAAGATCAAAACCACAAATATCTATTGTTTCATGATGCATTTGTGGTTTAAAGCTTGCACATAAACATCATTTAAAAGGCTTTCTTAAAAGTGATATGACTGGGCCAGGTTAGATGAACAGATGTGAGGTTCACAGACCTTTTTATTGAAGTATCATCAAAATACAGTCTTACATTAGTTTCAAGTATACAACACAGTAGTTCAACAGTTACCCACATTATTAAATCCTCACACCACTAGTGAAGTTACTAGCTATCAACACAGGAAGATGTTACAGAATCATTGACTACATTCTCCATGCTGGATTCTTTAAAGTAATGGGAAACTGTTCCAAGGAACGAGGAAGCTCAAGACAAAGGGAAATAGTATCATCAGCCCCACCGTCTCCCTGAGCCCATTTGTTTTTACTGAGGGTTGTGTACACTTCAGAAGTTACCTGGAGAACTACTCAGCTTTGCTCCATGTGGATAAATTGGAATAAGTGGCCCTCCCATGTCTTTGTTTCTAAATTTATAAAAGAGAGAATGTGATTAGTTTTCATAGGCAACAATTAACATGAAGTGGTTCAATTGGTTAGAATTCGAGTCAGTCACCTCAGAGGCAGTGACCATATCCCATGCTCAGCCGAGAGATGGGGGCTTTCCAGCCTATACAAATGCACTGTTGCAATTTACTGCTGCACCTGAGTGTCTCCTGGCAAGAGAGTTATCTACTTGGTGGTGGGGGTGGGGAGAAGCATTGAGACTCTTTCCTTAGAAGGTTTTGCACATCAGGAGAAACAAAGGCATTTTCAATTCCTCTTTATGAACAAGATGTTTTAAAAATAATTTCTAACTTGCTTCATAAGTGAAGTCATTTTATTGTGTCAATGTTAATCTGTCAAGGGCTTAAACTGACATTAAAGTCAAGCTCTCCTGAAGAGGAGAATCACTGTACATAGCTTTCAGGTCATGCATAGTAACGGCTTCACATTACGACATGGCCCTCTTGTCCATAGTCAGAAGAAAAGTTTCTTTCTTATAATTAAGAGGAATTGGTCATGAGGACTCAATATACCCCATAATAAAACAAAGCTATGTTTTTGTCTTCTCTACTTCTTTTATGTGGAAGGAATGAAAGATAACCTATCAGGAGGTAATGTTGATAGAAATAATTTCATTAGCAGGCTCTGGAAAAGCAGCTGTGTGAATACTTCCTCAATTGGAAATACTCATTGCCAGAAAGTTTGAGAATCCATGTGAAGGAATTTTAATGTCAAGTTTATCTGAAGTTCCATAGTAGTGCTCAGTCTCACAAAGGTACTAACAGCAAAATTTGACTATAGAACAGAGAAATGAGCAATGTATGGTTATGCTGTGACTAGTAATTAATAAGGGATAATGAAGAAGATACCAACACTTCTCTTCAATTTTAATTTCTCTAAAAGCACTCATACATGTAGGTATATAGAGTTTCATATACAGATGCAACAACTTACGCACACCCATATACACAATCTTTATAATTACTAAAATTAACTCTACAAGTTCCACTCTGCTATTAAAGTGTATATTTTCAAATTGAAATAGTAAATGAAAAGGTGTATGAACTTCTCCAAATAACCATAAATGAATGAATGAATGAATGAATGCATGAATGAACAATTATTCAAATACGGCAATCACAAGTGAGGTCCGTATTGCCACCTGGTGGCAACATACCTTAATTGAAGAATTCATTTTTGAGTGAAATCAAGTAAACATACAAAGTGACAGAAATCATATCACATGAGACAATATAACACAAATGAGGTATTAGAGGGTCACAAGCCCCTGTAATTTAAATACCATACCTGCGTATTCATTTTCTAACTTAAGTAAAGAGGAGAAACATACACACTGGTCTTTGATATAAGGCTGGTTTCCTTTAGGCTTTATCTATCTAAGAGTGCTCGTTTAATGAACCACAAATCAAGCACAGACTTTGAGATTCCATCAACCACAGCAAATTTAATTACCCATAAGGTGGCCCTAGGCCTATTCAGTTTCCATATTAACTAGAAAGGCTTTATTATGTCATTTCTGTGGTTATGGTATAGTGGAAGTAACTGGCTACAGACCTAATCCAGCAGTGGGTTCTAGGGATAAGAACTCTTTACTTCTAAAAGTCTCGGTAAGTCAGTGGATTTGGGTACATACTATTTACAAAAGATTATTTTATTTTAAGGAATCCCAATGAATAGGCCTGAATTCAGACCATTTATTTCAATTAATTACATAATTATCACTGGAGATGGGAATAGACATTGTTATTCTTGCTAAGCTTCTCAGGGGTTACAATTTGCAGCCAATGTTGAGAATCACAGTTGAAACATGGGCCAACAAAAGATGATATTCTCATTTAAAATTATGTAAATCTTCAGCACAGCTAAGTTTAAAATTCAAATGTAAATGAAAAATATACAGCAAAAAAAAACCAAAATGCCATTTGCATTTACCCTCCAAAATTCTTCAGAAACTCTTAAGAGTAGTAGAAAGCAGACTAGTTTTGATTGACAGCTTTCTGTGCAGATACTTGCATATTCTATACATTTCATTTACTCTTCACCTCTATGGTAAGTAGACTTTTATTCATATGCCCCTTACAGTTTCCGAAACAGAAGCAAAAATAGATGTATTAGTACAAGATCATGCAGGGTGTAAATACCATAGCACAGATTTAAACGTAAGACTGCCTGACTCTGAATTCCATGGATATTTCCATGAGACCTTGTTGAGTTCAAATTATTTAAGAAACATAATAGCCATCAGACTTCCAAGAGTCACCTTAGATTCTTTAACAACTATTTCTTGAGCCTTACAAACCACTAGAGCCAAATCCTGCACAGGCTCAGAGGCAGAAACTCGGCTCAATGACTCACCTGACTTTCCCCATGTCTATTTTCCCTATTTCCCAGCCAACCTAGTTAAAGGAACCTAGTTCAGATGCAAAGAAAGCAGTGGTTGTCAGCTGATCATGAGGTGAATAAAAGATAGATTTTCAATGGTAAATTTTGGTAGAACAAAATTTTTCAGCCATAGCTAGACAGCCCTGATGATTTCAGACTGACATGGGGACGGGGTGTCTGATCTACCGTGTCCTCTATTTTTGCACTCTACACAGACTGAACTTTCCCAGACACCTGGGCTGTTTCACTTTCTCCTACTGGGTATCATCATGATCCAATCAGTCAAACAGTAAAATGAGACTTACTGAGCTTACTATGGGTGTTCAATATAGATCCTTGCCGTGATCCCTACCGCAATCTGGTAAAAGAGAAACCACACACATGTGTAAATCTAACCATGTCATTTCCCTGCTTAAAATCTTTCCCATGACTTGGCTTTAAAGATAAAAAGATTCCTGTGGTTGATGGAATTTCAAAGTCTCTGCTTGATTTGAAACTTGTCTGTCCCTCCAAAATCTTGTCTTCTTGTCTTTCTTTCAGCTCCCTAAAAGAGCTCTTTTTACTTCCTCATCTCGCAGGACTTTTGCATTTACTTCCCCCTGCCTAGAATCCACTCCCAGCCCCCATACTACACTTGGTGTTTAGTACCTTATTGCTGAATAACACACAACATCCAAACTTAGTGTCTTAAAATCACAGCCACTTTACTAGCTAATGATTCTCTGGTCAGCAGTTGGGGTTGGGGTCTGCTACCTCTGTCTCCTGGGGTTACTTTTGCAACCACAGGTATCTGGCATCTGGACTGGGTCTGGATGATCTAGGGCAGACTTGCTCACAGTTAGAGCTGGTTGTCAGCTGGTTGGGCTCGGGGGTCTCAGCAGGGATACCTCTCTTCTCCACCAACTTCTCATCCTTCAGGAGGCTAGACTGGACTTCTTCAACTGGCAGTCCAGGGCTGTGCTCCAAGAGGGCAAAGCAGACATCCTTAATTCTTCCACATTCTGTTGAATACAGCAGGTCAAAAGCTAGCCCAGATTCGAGGGGTAGGGAAACCAATTCTGTCTCTTGATGGGAACTGAGCATTTTTTATCTACGGTGCATGACCGATGCTGAGGGGTCAGTCCTCCCATTCAGTCCACAGGAAAGCATTTCTGTGCATCCCTGGAGAGGATCAGGTCCTCCATTATGTGCTCTCAAATCACCTTGACGTTTGTCCTTGTAGCATCTGTCTCATTTTATAAACAGATATTTATCTGTATGGTTATTTGATTAAATTTGGCTTCTCTCCTCAACTATGACCCCCATGAGGGCAAAGACAGTGTCTGTATATTCATTGTTTACCACAAAGCCAGGCCCAAAGTCACCGTTCGATAAGTGCTTGTGGATTGAACACAGGCATGTGAAAGTAAGTTGGGAGTGAAATGTCTTGGAAGGTGAACTACCACTTCCCAGCTGTAAGAACTGCAGCAAGTTACATAACCACTCTATACTTAGTTTTCACATCAGCAAGCTGAGCGTACACATAATAGGAGCCAATAAATATCCTGGAAAGCAGTAAGAGATTAATGATTTAATTTTTGGTGAAAAACAAATGTGCATTTCATCCTCATATATCTTTAGGGCATGAAAGGTCAGAGATAAAAAGGGAATTATGAACTCCTATTATTGATTAATTAATATCAGCACATTTTAAAATACCACTCTAACTCATCATGTTCCATTTATGTACAAATAAGGACAGAGGTTGATGGTAAAGACAGACAGAAGGTGTGGGTCAACCACTGAAAGAGTGTAACCCCCAGGTGTCTTCTTTTTTAGCAGGTGGAGAGAATTTCCCAGGACTGATCTATTACCTTTTCAAAAATACCCATGATTTGTCAGTTAAGCCCCTGATATTTTTAGTGATGAAAAATCTGTCAGAATGACCAAAAAGGCTCACATTTCAGAGCACATAAGACACAAAACCACGGGGGCAGAATGGAACTGAAATGGAACACAGTCATTAGTTTGAGGTTGACTGCTCTTCAAAAAGAGAAACAAACCTGTTTCTTCTGTTTTTCCAGTGGTGTCTGTCTTCAGGCCTCCCCTCTTTACTTTGTACTCTCTCAGGGTCAGAAATATGCCTACCCATTTCTGGTTTCCTGTCATTGTGTTTGAAATACAGATTTTACATATTTGGGGTAATCACCAGGGTAACCTCTTCAATGAAATTGACCTTTGTCAGTTAAAAATACTCTAATTTCAGAAAGTCAATGCTCCGTGGGTTACAAATGACTATCATGGTCTTCCCACCAGGGCAGATGACGTGTTTTGTAAGTCCTGAAACCTGATGTACAGTTTTTTTTAATCCCATGTTCTGTCTTTCTAATTTCCCCTAATTTAAGATGTATCCAAAAAGACTTTCCTAAAACACTGTGGCAGAAATAGGTTTCAAAAAGCATGGGAGAATGACATTAATAGTTCACACAAAGGTTTAAAATATCTCTGGGTAATAGGCTCCCATAGTTTCAGCACTATTTGGATCAGATATGTATTAGTTTAGGCTAGACTGGTGGTAACAAATAAATACAATGTGTGATGGCTTACTTAGCACAACAAAAATCGTTCTTGTATCATTATGTAATAGTCAAGTGAGGTGATAAAGTATGTTGGGGGTTGAAGACTCTGCCCCACAGTCATTCAGGAATCCAAGCTGACAGGGATTCTGCCATCTAGAACATGTGGCCTCCAAAGTCATTCGGAAGGTTGCCATCTCAATCAGCCACAAGAAGAAAGGGAATACAGAACACGTCGGCCAAAGCTCAGTCTCATAGCTGTGACAAACTGCAGGAGAAGCTGGTGATAGCCATGTCCATATACGACATAAAAAGAGAACATTGGTAAACAGTATCTGAATATGGGTATTAACACAAGAAACAATTAAAGCTTTCAATAAGTGCATATTGCTCTTCGGTATTATTTCCCATGACTTCTCAAAGTGGTCCTATTTCACCTCTTAGACCAGCTTTCACACTATCCTCTCAATTACAGCAGTCTTCCCGTCATCCCATCTCTAGCTTCCCTATCTCTCCAGTCTATGTTGTGCACAGTTGTCAGTACCATTTATCTAATCCATAAGTGCAATCATCTTCCTACTCTTACTCTTCAACTGCTTGCAGCTATTCCCTGGATAGAGTGATGTGGTTGGTCACAGTGTAGGCTCCTTCTTAATGCAGCCCAGAGGCTCTATGATACAGTTTGGGAAGCCAAGTTCTGCAACCAGAGTTGCTGGGTTTGATTTGTTCTATGCCACTTCTTGGCTTTGCAGCCTTGAGCAAGACTTAACATCTCTCAGAGTTTCTTTCTTTATCTCTATAATGGGGATAGTACTGATGCGTACTTCAATGAGTTATTGCAAATTTTAATTGAATCCATATATTCAAAGCACTTAGCATAACCAACACTTGCCTGAATTGTTATTATTCTATAACTTTATCATCCATGGTTTATCCAAAGCACATCCCAATTTAGCTGTACCCCACAACAGGAATAGCACTGGCATCAACATATATGGCAATCGCTTATACATGCTTCCTATCAGCCAGAAACTGTGAGATAATAAACCTTTGCTCTTTAAGCCACTAATGTTTGGGGTAATTTGTTACATAGCAATAGATAAGGTAGTGGAAGGGCACATCTAGTTTATTTAACCTCTTTGTGCTTAAGTTTCTTGCAGCCTCTGATTTGTCATTTATAAAATACAGATAATACCCATTTCACTCAATTGTTGTGAGAATTACATTAAATTATTACCTTAGGCTAAACCACACATTAGAGGAGATATGAAAGTGTTTGACTCAGTACCCAGCACTGACGATTTAGTAAACATTTACATCTTCCTTCCTCCAGAATAAATTACCCCAGGTCTCTCCTCAGTACCATGCTGGGTTTCTAGTAATCAAGATGGTTTCTTTAGTTGATCCTTACACATAATTATCAGCCCTTATTTGAATCTCTATCTGAAGAACTTGGGGAAAACATCATTTTCTAGACTAATATTAAGCATGCCTGAACAGCCTACCAAGAAAGCTCTCTCCAGTTCACAGTGTCATTCCTCAGGATTTTTAATGTCCCCTTTTGGTAATGTCCTCATTTCAAAGTGCAGTAAGTTCAGAGCAAATGTATAAGGACTTGGTACACTGATAACAAAGGAAATGCAACATAATATGCAAACTCAGAAATGTGTAAATATGAAACAATAAGGGATTTCACCTTGTCATGAAGTGTTGCAGGGAGTACACAGGGATTTCTCAGGAGGATGTGGAGAAGCAAATGCCCAACCCCTAGCATGTGTGGGCTTCTATGGACCAGGCTTTTACAATTGTGAGAGACTAGAGGCTGATGGACCTTCCATTATCTGTACTTAAAAACCTAAATAACAAGCATTGTGAGGACCCAGCAAATTCCTAATTATCCTCATTACAGTGAATCCTTGGGGTTTTGCTGGTTTGGTCTTATTTGGAAGGTGTGAAAAGAGCAGGTGAGTGAAGAAAACGAAGCCTACAAAGGAGGCTGTGGATCTCTTTCCTGAAGGAAAATTCCTTTTAGGGAAGTACCTTTAATGCTTGCAAGTGCTCTTCTCCTCTGTCTTTCCCAGCATCTTCTCCCAAGCTCATGTCAGAGGTATGCTTCCAGGGGAAATCCACATCGGGGTAATAATAATAGGTAACATTTATTAAGGATTTATGTGTCAGTAGTCAGTACATTCTCAGACAGATATGTTTGTATACACACATGTACACATGCACACATAGATTCATGATCTACATTTTACATATGAGGATACTGAGACACAGGCAAGTTAGTAACTTGACCATGGTCATACAGCAGCTAGGTCATACCTGCAGGATTCTAACCCAGGCACGCTGATTTTGAGGGACAGCTTTGTTAGTATTATCCAAGAGTATCAATCATAATGAATTGCTAAAAAGAAATAAAAGCACCCTAAACATTTCATACTCTTTACAGCAGACAGTTTTTTCCATATGTACGGTCTCATTCTGAGATGGGTCCTAATCATTTACATTTCACAGCTGGAGAAACTGAGATTAAAGAGCTGAAGGGTCCTGACCAATATCACTCAGTGAGTAAGCATTAGAACCAGGAATTCCATATTTACCATGCAAGGTTCACAGCAAAGAGCCTGTGATACTGAGGGAGCTGCTTCACTTCTCCAAACCTCTTTAAACATGTTTCCTAATCTATAACATGGGAATGATCAGAGTTCCTACCTAATGGGTTTCTTGGAGCATCAGATGAGTTTATGTGTGTAAAATGTTTAGCACAATTCATGATACATCTACTGATATTATCATCAGTAGAATCATCTCCATTCTTAGTGAAGTTGATTTTTCTTTAATCACTTGAAAGAAATAGTGGATAATTCCTCAGCTGAGTTTCATCATTTCAAACATATACTCCCTACTCTTAAAACTACCTACTTAGAAGCAATTCTTCATGTTAGACTTTCAACAAAGAAAAAGTCTGCTATAACAGGGAGCTGGTAAAGTAGAAAGGGAAAATTTCACTTCATAAGCACTTTTCTCCTGAAGGTGGACACTAAGTGATTTGTGTGTGTGCATTTGTCTATGCAGCTCTCAAAATTAAAATTCTTTAGAGGCAACCATTGAAAACCAATCATTCAAAAAGTCTAAAAAATGGCCTCTTGAAGAGCTCCTTGGTGCTAATTCATCAAGGTTAGCAATGATTCAACTGTGATTCTTTCTCGAGATTCATTTCTCCCGCAATATTAAATGCCATAAAGCTTTGCAGCATTGTATCCCAATGAATGGAGGTACTAAGGAGAAAGAAGGGTGAGCAAGTGGGAGGAGAGCTCTGAGGTGAGCCCACCCTAATAATGCTCTGCAGAGAAAAAGGGAAAAACTCTTTGGAAAGAATGGTCACTTAACCTTGACAATTTCTGCACTTAATAGTGTACTGATATGATCACCTATCTCAAACAGTTGAAGATTTGGGTGAAGTTTATAATTCACCTTTCTAATCACCTTGGAAAACAATTTCACCAGCATAACTTCATCTTGCCCTTACCCTAATCCTGCAAAGTGAGCAGTACTCAGTTCCCATTTTACAGAGAAAAGAACTGAGCCACAGGGAGGTTATTTACTCAAGATTAACAAGTCAGTAAAGACAAAGAACCAGGAATGACACCATCACCTTCTCCAAATCTCCCATTCTTCACACTGTTATTAATACCGAAGGAATGATTAAGATGAATACCAGCTCAATAATAATAAATGGCTCCCTCATTATGAAGTCCAAGGCTTAAAAGTTAGGGTCATCTATTTATAAAATAAGGTAAATTCTGGTCATTTTAACAATATTTATTGAGTACATTCTATAAGCAAATATGATGGCAGGGGTAGATATGAAATATAAGGCCCAGTGTCTGTCCACAGGGATGAAATACATTATTTAATTAGGGAAAGAAATATAACCTAGATAACAAACAAAACAATAGTGTATGGAAATTTCCCATTACTTTACACCAACTTTTCCTAAGCTTAAGTTGCCTTTCTAGTTCTTGTAGGTATTAATAATTGTTTTGCCTTTAAAAACTGGGCAGGTGAAGGGGGTGTTTCATGGTGGGAAGGCATTCTGTAAAGACAAGCATCCTTCTCTTGGAAAGTCACAGAGCACAGTAGCCTGTCCCAAGTTCCTAAAGTCTCACAAAAAATGACAATCTCTTTGCTTTGTTGGGTCAGCATTTCCTAAACATTCCTTCATGAAGTAAGTTTACCCATAAAGTCTTGTTGAGGAACTAATGACTTAGAGAAGAGCTATTCTCAAACTTGAGAATACATAAAAATTACTTGGAAAAGTTGTTAAGATACAAATTCCTTGGTTCCACCAATCAGGAGAAATCCTAATTCAGGAGGTCTTGGGTGCAGTCTGAGAACTTGAATTCTTGGCAGGCTCTCAACTGATCTAGTGTTACAGGTTTGTGAACTAATTTTAAGTAGTATCCTTACAAAACAGTTTCTAACATGTTCCTGTAGAATGCTAGACCCTGCTGTGGACTAAATTATGGGCTCCACCCCCAAAAATCAAATGTTGAAGCCCTAACCCCCCACTGTGATTATATTTGTTGGTGGCCATATATAAGAAGTAGATCTCTCTCTCTCACTCTCTCACTTTCTTCCTACACATGCACCAAGGAAAGGCTATGTGAACACACAGCAAGAAGTTACTCATCTGCAAGCTAGGAAGAAAGCCCTCACCAGAACCAGACCATGCTGGCACTCTAATGTCAGACTTCCAACCTCCAGAACTGTGAGAAAATAAATTTCTGTTGTTTAAGTCGCCCAGTCTATGGCATTTTTTTAGGCAGTCCAAGCAGACTAAGACAGCTCTGGAGCCCCTGATTTTTTATAGTATCATTAGTACATGTAAATATTCTCATCATAACATACACAGTTAAATCACTTTAAATGATACACCAGAAAGAATGCCTGATCTAAGCAGGAAAGAAAGAGTGGAGAGAAGCAGGTATTTTTAGAAAATCATAATTCAAATTCTGTGTCTACCATTATTAAGATATATGATTTTGAGCAAGGACAAGAGGACATTTCAAACTGAGGGGAAATTTCATACAAAGCCAAATGAGAAATGCCATAGAATATGGAGAGAACAAGCAATTTGGCATGGCTGGAAGTGAGGAGACAGAAGTTGTATATACAGAAGGATGCTTTCAATTGTAAGCAACAGAACATATAGAACAAACTAGTTGAAGTAATAAAGAGATGTATTGGCTACTATCACCAGAATATCTGGAGGCACAGCAGATTTCCAGTTAGGCTTGGTCAGTAGCTCCAGCCCTTCCAGAACATAAGCTCCAGATTGGCAGGAGGTTTTCTCCCTTAACTGCTGTTCTCCTGGTGTCTGCACTAGGGTAGGCACTCAGGCAGTTCATGTTGCAGGAAACGAATCAATGTCCTCAAAGACCTAGTTTGTTTCAGTGTCACTCTTTTCTCATGGTTTCCACTTCATTCTTGGTCTGATTGTCCCAGGGGCACAAAATGACTATTAACTTCAATTTTCTCAGTACTTCTTTTTCACACTTGTGAGAGACTGTTTAGCTCTTCTCTAAACCAGTTTCCTCATCTTCCTGGACACACAGGTAGTCAATATTTCCCAGCCTCTCTTACAGTGAGGTGTGGCCATACAACAGGGTTCCAGAAAAATGGACTGTGAGTAGCACTGATATTCGCCGTTTGCAGAACTGCCCCACACGGACTCCCACACACACGTCTCATGCTCTTTCCTTGACCTCCTGCTCGATGCCAATTTGTACAGCAACCTTAAAAGCTACCTGTTGAAGTTGGCAGAGTATCATATGTAAGCCCTCATATATTTTTAGTTTTGTTCCTGGTTTTGTTTTTGTTACAGCAGCTTACCTTGACTAATTTAAAAAAATGAATAGAAATAGAGAAAAATAAAGCATTTTGTTCTGGGTTTCTCATCTGAAACACTGTGATTCCCTCTATTTAAACTGGCCTAGTTCATGTGATCATGCATGACACAAGCAAGAGAGGAAAAGACTATGCTAAGTGACTAAGCCAAGGTCACATAGCCTAAACCTGGAATTGGGTTTTGGGGTCAGTTTCCCTAGAACCACACAGACAGCCAACTGGAAATCAGACTCTTTGATGAGGAGAGAACAGATTTTTAGACAAGCAGCTACAAATGCTCACGATAAGTTGGCAAGTCCCAAGTCAGGAAGGGCTTTCCATTAAGGAATTTGGATGTGGTTTGATAAGCAATCAGAGGTCATTTAAGTATTTTAAGCATGGGAGTAACATTGTCAGCTTTTTTCAATTATAAAATGCTTTAACAGAGAAAATTATAGAGAATAATATAAGTACGATGAAGCACTGCCATGCTTAATCAAATGTCATACTTTGCGATGCTTAATTCAGATTTTTCTAAAGTAAGAAAACATTACAGATACACTTTCAACATCCTATGTGCCTGGCTCCTAACAGATGCAGATTCCCCTCTTCTCAAGGGTAACCACTTTCTGACTCTGATAGTTATCATTCTCACACATGGTTTAATACTACTGCTGATTTGTATATTTACATAAATGATATATAGAATTATTTGTGTGTCTTCCAACTTTATATAAATGTTATCAAATGATTAAAATTTTTCTACAACTTTATTTTTTTAACTCAACCTTTTTTTGTGATTGCCAAGGAAGATATTTCTTTAGGTCATTCATTTTGACTGTCATATTATTTTTCATTGTATGAATATGCCATGGTTTATTTATCTGTTCCCCTACTAATGAACCTTCATGTTTTTCCATCTTTTTGCCATTAAAAATAATGCTGTTCTGAACATTCCTGTGCAGATCTCCTTGCACACATGTGCTGGAGTTTCTCTAAAGTATATGGGCCAAAGGCTATGCAAGTCTTCAATTTCCCTAGACATTATACCCATGGGTACATGTAGGACCCATGTGAGAGTTCCTATTGCCCTTTGTTCTCCAGATTCAAATTTACATGGAACATAGATGACCTATGGGTCAGGTTAACTGGTGAGAAGATGACTGCCCAAGCAAATGAGAGATACTGAAGATCTGAGATGTAATAGGGGCCAGGAAAGAAAGGAAAGGAGTTAACATATATTAGGAACAAAAGTCAAAGGACTTGGTAATGGATTATTGACACTTGAGGGAGATAAGGGAACCAAGAATGACTCTTCAGTTTCTAGTTTAGGAAGGAAGGCAGGGAAGAAGATGGTGGGAGGGAGGGTAGGAGGGCAGGAGGGAGAAGGAAGCTTATATATAGTTAGGCTGGTGATGAATTCCCTTAGAACATGTTGCCTTTGGAGGAACAGGTGGAAACCAGAAAGCACTCTCCATCAGGTACTTGGATATTTAGGTCTGGGGATTGAAATAGATCAAAACAGGAAACGTGTATTGTAGAGTTGTCAAAATAGGTGAAATTAGAAGAGTTGGATTGAGGAAAGCATGCAGAAGCAGAAGACAAGTGAGTTGAGAAAATGTCTCTGGGAAACATTAGTATTTCAAGGAGTATAGCAGGAAAGAAGACTGTGGAGGAGACAGAAAAGGATGAGCCAAGTGTGTGTGCTCTCATGGCAGCCAGAGGAATAAAGGGGTTTATAGAGTGAATGGTCAACCTCATTAAATGCAAAAAGGCCACCAGAAGGGTGAAAACTGAAAATTAAACAGCGTTGGAGTGAGGCCACTGAACTCATATAAATGATGGTTTCAGTGGAATAGCATAAGGGTAAATGATTTAAATTAAATAAGGAATAAAAAGGAAGAAGAACAAATGCAGATAGGTAATTTTCACAGGTTGGGTTCTCTGCAAGTAGACGCTGAGATGGAGTTTGGGGGTAAAATGTTTATTAGAAATCAACACATGTGCAGACAAGAAGAATGAACCCAAGAAATCTGGCTTCAAGGTCTATGAGTTTAACCACAACGTTCTAGTGCTGGTCTATCCTTAAGGAAACAAACAAACGAAAATCAGATCCATCTCATGCCACCAGAGTCAGATTTATCAAATCATTCCATACTATTATGATTAGTATTTTCATTCTTATAGCTCTAATAGGGAAGGTGAAGTAAAGAGTTAGGAGAGCAAAGAACATAAATGGAAATAATGTATTTTTCCCTTGTCTTTTCTCTTTGATCTTCCCTATTGTTGGTGGAACGAACACTTAGAAAACTATGGAATAAACTTGTGCCTGCAAATGAATCCCCATGATTATGAACTATGAATCCTCATAATAGAAAGACCAATAGTGTTGACATATGACCTCTACTGCTAGGGACTGGGAAGGCAGGTGACTTTAGTTCATTGAACCTAACCACAAGAAAAATAGAAATGATCATAGCATGACTTCTTTATCACTGGGCTGCTGTTAAGATCAAGGAGAGCCCACTCGTTAAAGTCTTGAGCCCAGCTACCAAAAGACAATAGGGCTCACTATGGGGTAGCTCTGGGTACCCCGGCCCATCAGTGCTGCTGAACAAGGGCAGCCTGCAGATTCCTCACTGGGAAGAGCTGGAATGAAGCTAGGAAGGATGGTGATCTGGCAAAGATGGCTCCTGTATGAAAATACTTTCAGCTAACTTTCTTAGGAGCTAAGAAGTGAAAGTTGAACTTGACTATCAAGGAACATACCAGTTGTTAACTGGGCCCCCAGGAGGAAGTCAGCAAGTTACACCACATCTAACAACGCCTACTGTCTGCAGCCCTTCCCCCAGGTCGGGCAGCTCTATACCTTGCTCCTCTGTGCTCCAAATGAGGGAGGATGAATGGGCACCAAGAGGAAAGTATTTCACTTGCTTCCCAGAGATGAGAAGGGAAGGAATCAGCATGTATTGGGCATCTCCTGTGTTCTGGCTATCTTATATATGTTGTGTCGTAGTATTATCCCTACTATACAGATGAGGGCATTAAGCCTCAGTGACTTCTTCAAGACACACATCTGGTTATTAAGGAGCCAGGACGCAAAGTCATGTCAGCCCAATACCCAAGTCCCCATTCTTTCTGTAAATATAACATCTGATGTTTTTCTAGATGGTCTAGGTTTAAAAGCTTAGGTCTCACATGAAAGGAGACTTGTTCTTGGAACATACCTCCTTAGAAAACTTTCCCACATCACTCTGCTGCCTTCTGTGCAATTTCAGCACTTAATGTTGGGTCCTTCTGTAGGAATTGACAATCTGGGAGGAGAGATGGACACATAAGGAAATATTTCAACATAATATAGTCAATGCAAAGGTAGAGGAAGCATTGGTGACTGTGAAGAAAGAGAGGATTGGAAACACCTAAATCAACATTTGGGCTCAAAGAAGTCTCATAGGAAGAAATCCTGAAGTCTAAAAGTAGAAGTGAGAATTGGAAGGAAAAAGAAAAGGGGAAGGGAATTCGGAGAGAAATAACAGCTCAAATAAAGGCAAAGAGACCTAAAACCACCTGGAGTCTTTGGGCAAATTACAAGCAGTCTGGCAATACTGGAAAATAAAGTATGAGATTGAAAGAGGGGAAGCAAAGCTGAACAGATAAATAGGGTCAGCTTACAAGGGGTCCAGAGCAGGCTAAAGTCCAGAGGCCTGTTATAAATATACAGAAGGGAATCTTTGATAGAGTATTTTAAGACCTTTGTAGAATATATTAAGAACTTTGGTAGATAATTCATTAATCATTCCTCTCTCAGTGACAGAATCCCACGTCATATCAAACCTAATAGAATGTACCCACATCACACATCAATATATTTATTCAACAAGTACGTATTGATCACCTACTATGTGCCAGATACTCCCTTAGTCATCTAGAATCCCAGCACCAAAAATAAATCACAAAAACACTGCTCTCCTTGGGATGACCTTGTGAACAGACAATAAATAAAACACACGAATTATGTTCAAATATCAGGAGATGTTGTAGGCCATGGAGAAAGATAAATCAGGGAAGGAAGGAGGAAGTGCTAAGGGAGGGACTAAAATACTAACAGAATTTCACTGAGAAGGTCATGTCTGAGCAAACACCTGAAGGAGATAATGGAGTTTGTCAAACTGAACTGGGTGAAGAATATTCCAGGAAAGGGTCCAGCCAGTACAAAGGTCCTGAGACAGATGTGTGCTTGGCATATCTGAAGAGTGGCCAGGGGCCAGTATAGCCAGAACAGATTGATCATGGGAAAAGGGGTAGGAAATGAGGTCAGAGAAACAGTAAAAAACAGGGCTTTTCAGGTCATTGGGGATTCAGCTTTTACCTGAGGGGGAAGAGAAGCCACCAGAGGGCTTTGAGCAGAGGATGATATGATCTAACTCTAGTGTTAATGGGATCATTTCAGGGCAAGAGTAGGAGCACAGACCAGTAAGGAGACTGTTGCAATAATCCTGACAAGAGGCGTCCAGGCTTGGCCCTGGGAGTGAGCAGTGTGGGTACTGAGAATTAGTTGAGCTCAGGATATGAGAAAGGGTGAGCAGGAGAGAATGGTGTCAAGGGTGATCCACAATTTGGGCCTAAGAAACTGGAAAGAAGACCCTGGAGTTCTGCTGTAGCTTTGTTTTGCTTTAAAAATATTTGGAAGAATTATACTTTGAGGTTTATTAATGATTTTTTTCTGTATTTTCTTGTGATACAATCTTCACTTATATTTTTATATAAACAATTAAAATTGGGTTGAGTCAAACTAACCTTGATATTACATATTGTAGGTATTTCATTACATCTATTAATTTTTAATTCTTCAATTTTCTTTCCAATTTTGGGGGCAATATGTTTATTTTGGGGGTCACAGACAGGCCACTGAAAAGCCCCTAGTCCTAATCACTGTTCCTGTAAAGAGTAATTAGTAAAACATTCCTGCTTGCCCTTTTAGAGTTTGAAGTTGAGGGCAGATAAAAAAATAAAAGCAAATGCATGTATTTTTAGCTAACATGGCATGCATTCAAAAGCTCACATTAATTATTTCATTTAACTCTCCTAAAATAACCCCTAGTATCTGTGAGGTAGGTTCTATTAGTGTGCCCATTTTAAAGATGAGGAAACTGGAGTACAGAGAGAGTGACTTCACAAAGATCACAAAGCTATGTATTGGCTAAGCTAGGATTTGAATTCAGGAAATTGTGTTCCATGGTCACTGGGTTCTTGTAACCAAGTCTGGTGGTTTACAGTCAGCAGTGGTACAACTCCTGAAAACATTTGGAAATGGAGAGGGGGCTCTTGGCCCATTCCAGTGACTGGAGACCACTGTCATCTGGGAGGAGAAGGGAGGGTAAACATTGTTTAGCCAATGGAACCATTGCACCGAGATGAACTCTTTCCCAAAAGGCCAATAGTGCCCCCACCCTTAAGAAATAAATTATCTCTCCACTTGTGTTGCCCATTTCCACCTTGTCAATGAAATGTTTGGTGACAAAACCTAGATATTTGGCATCACTGAGTTTTGGGAACCCTCTCATTTCCCTACTTCTGCTCTCTCCATTGCAAACTGTCACTACCCTGAGATGGCTTGAAGAGACAAATCCCATTAACACTGGTTTTGGGACATAGGCAAACTGGTGAACTGTCCTGAAATTCTAGTTATTAAACACTGCTCAGTGTAAGCAGTAATATGTGCTCTTCAAGTAAAACCAATCAATATAACATCCTTGGGGTATTTCTGAGTGAACATGGGGCATCAAGCCAAAGAGGAAGAGGTGAAAATATCTAGTGCGCTTGAGAACCTGCTCTGAGACAGGCAATCTCACAGGCTCTGAAAGGGTAAGATCACACAGCTAGTGATAGACAGCGTCTACATCCAGTGTGAGATGTAAATCCACAGCCAGTGCTTTGATGCCATGTCATATTTCCTCCCAGCACCGGGAGTCAGAAGAACTGGGTTCTAATCCTGATTCTGCAGTTAACTAGCTGATCGACACTAATTGGCTCATGTAACTTTTCTGAGTTTTGATGTCTGCATCTATAAATAAAGAAGGCTAGAATACTAACGTCACTTCTATCTCCTCCAATCATTGTTTTTAGAAGCTCTTGCTCAGCAGTTGGTTTATTCTATTTTAGGGAAACAAGTTCTGTCCTTATGTTATTACCAGACCCGTTGCTCTTCACCACTGTAACTGCTTCTCTTTGTTGAAGACAGTTGGGAGACCAAACATGGTGAGTACATAAGGCTCTGGCATTTGCCTGGGTCCAGCATATAGAACTCCACTAATGGGTCCGCTGGGCAACGGTGACCACTAGGCTATTTGTCAAACCATGTCAGTTGCAATTAGGCAGGGATAGAAGTTGGCTGTCATGATTTGGTACCAGAGCTCCAAAGAGAGCAGGGTACCAATTCAAAAGCATTGTCCTTAGAATCAAGCAGATATGGGTTCAACTCAGCCACTTTCTGGGCCTCTAACCACAACCAAGCTTCAGTTTCAATAGCACTTTCTCGAAGAGGCCTCCCTGTGTCTCCCAAGTTGGCTTAGGCCATAACACTGGTTTTACCCCATGGTAAAATACATCATATTTAACAGTGTAGAGTGGGCATTTAATAAATACGTTGAGGATGAATGTTGAATAAAAGCCACTTAAACTTTCTCTGTCTCAATCTTCACTCCTGTGAAGTGGGCAAAGAACAAGACAGGTTTTTTGTAGAAATATTTCAGGTTGAAATGCTTCAAAAATAGCAGAACACTGCTACAATGTTCGATAGTATGATTACAATCTGAAATGCAAATCTCAGGTTCAACTGGGACCTTTTCTAGTTTAAAACCTGTAATTAGAGGCAAAATGAATAAGCTGACATTTACTGAGGGCCTGTCATGTGCCAGGCATTGTGCATAATAGGATGATACACATTTAAAATTTGTCTCAAATTGCAACAGTGTGAATTTTTGGAGCAGGGAAACGGGGTCCTGGAAAAAGGCAAGGTTTACTCCAACTTCTCACACACTTCAGGGGGCCTTTTTGCCTTTTTCTCCTAAGTTGGAACTTTTGAGGCCACTACTTTTAGAAGGAAAACACTTGTGATTCTTATCTGTGTTCAGAACTAGAAAATGCCCTCTTCCGCTCTGTAGGTTGGCACCGCTGTTGATCAGGTGCTGCCTGTGAACAGATACCCACAGAAGATGGAAAAGATGAATCCGCAGATTGTTACACACACATGCTTATCGAGGGGAGGTGGCAAACCCACAGAGCTGGATCTACTAATAAGATACTGATCACCTTCACGATGACCACTCCTTAAAACTGACAGTGGTGGAGCATTGCCAAGGGGAATAGTAAAAGGCCAGCTGGGTTCTGTGAGTTGTACCCAGAGTAAGAGTTAGAAGATCTAAATTGTAGCCCAAGATCTATTTTTGCTAGTAGCCTCTGTAAGTCTGTTTTCTCATCTGTGAAATAGGTCACTGAGCATCCACATTTTTGTTCATCCATGTATTCATTCTCTGATAAGCCTGTAGTAAACACCTGCTGGGTAGATCAGGTATTATGCAAGACACTTGAATACATAGATCGGATTACTGCAAATTCCTGCAATGAAATTTAGCAAAGGAGGAAAGCATGAAAGCAAAAAATGAATTTAGCAGAAAGTTCAAAACTGTTTTCTGAGATATATGAAAAGTACAGTGTGGTCACAGGAAAAAGAGAATATCTCTGTCCAGTAGAGTCCAAGTTTTCATCGAGGTGAAGCTATTTGAGTAAGCCTTAAAATATGTGTTAGAATTTGTCATATCAAGTAGCTAAAGAAGTGTGCTCAAGCCAGAGAATGTCCTAACACAGTGAGTTATGGAATGGCACAATGCCTAGCCTTGAGTAGCCACATTAAATATTTGTTTTATGAATGAACAAATGTGTGAGTGAATGAGTGAACATTTGGAGAAGCATTAAAAAAATGCATTGTTCTTGGATGGATTGTGTAAAATTTAGAGAAGATAGCAGTGAAGATATAAACTATGAGGACGTTTGGGATAAACTTAAATATCCAAGTAGGTAGGTTTGATGTAATTGTGTTTTCCTAATCTAATTTTTTCTAGCAATTGACACAAGCTCTTGTTTAGATCCCAAAGTGCTCTTCATACCTTTGACTATCCCCCATATTTGAACCATGAACAGCAGTTTAGTTGGGGAAGTTGAAGACTTGAGTTGATATGACTATAATTAATGAAGCTGCAATGTTATAGTAATGGGTTACAATTTTTAATTACACATTTATTTAATTAGCCATTCATTTACTTATTAAATATGTGTTTATCAACAACCCATTTATTAATTGGACAAATGTCTGTTAAACACTTATTGTACCTCCGACATTGGGCTAGGACCTAGCCACACAGTGGTGAACAAAATAAGCCTGCTTTCTACAGTTATAGAGCTTATGATCCAGTGTGTAGAGAGACAATATACAGATAAATGTTCAAGTCGGTGTATCAAATGGAGGTAGGTACTATGAAAGAAAAGAACAGTGTGCTAGGAGAGAGAATAATGGAAGTGGATGACTTAATCTAAATTAATTGGTCGTGGACTATGGTAAGCATTACTTCCCCCTGTAGCAGACACTGATAATTACTCTTCCATTGGTCATTTCCCTGGTTTCATTGCTAATGGCACCCAGGCTGGTTTGGGATGACAGCACACACAGCTCTAGTGGAGTCATCATGGCTGAGCTACGTTTTCCATGGCAACTCCTCTCCTTTTTTCTAGATACTCATTTTCCAGCCTGTCTTGTAGACAAAGGTGAACTGCAGTACAATTCTTGCCATGGATAGATACATAGTGCAGATCTTCAGCGGAGCCTCGAGGGAAGATTTCACACCTTCGTGAAAGGGATGAATGCCAGAAAAAAAAGCTGCCCTACCACTTTTTTCCTTCATTGGGCATTTTGGTGGGAAGTTATGATGTTTAGAACTGGAGCAGCCATAGTGATCATAAGATGATCAAATCAAGAGTCTGAGGATGATGAGAAAGATGAATAGAAAGCCCTTGGTCCTCTGTAACTTGTTTTTCTGCACTAATCCTAAAATCAACCAGATATCCAGTTGTATCCGAAAATTAGCTTTTAAGTCTAAGAAGGTTGATTCCTATTATTCGTAGCTGAAAGCCATAAGATTGTAGACTCAAAAGGCAGAGTTGTGTCTATCTTATTAAAAAAGGATTCCTACCAAAGTGCCTGGCACATAAAAACCACTTAATAAACACCAGTTTAATGAGTGAATAAAGGCTGGAAGGGATTAATGAAAGTGGCATAGGCAGTAGAAGTTTATAGGAAAAGCAGTTTTAAGATAGTCTAACCTCAACCAATCACTGCTTCACAAGGTCAGAGCAAGGAGCCACACAGGACATCAGACACAGCCCCACCTGAATGATTAACTCAGTCCTGAGTTACAGAGGTTTGTTAATACAACCGTAAGATCTGCCTCCCCAAAATTGCACCAGAGGCAGTATTTGTTCTCCTTAGGTCAATTGTATGATCAGAGAAACTGAGTTTAGTCCTTTCAATTTCAGTATGTCACACTCTAGTTACCTCACATTCAAACTATAGCAGTCTTATTTCTCTCTCCCTATCACCACTTGTGGTTAATATTATACAAGTCTTGGCTAGCACATTAAGCCAAGAAAAATAAATAAAAGGCACAGATTAAAAAGCAAGAAGCAAAACTATCTTGTTCAGAAATGATATGATTGTGTACAGAGAAAATCCAAATCCAAAAGAATGTACAAATGATCAGAGCTAATGAGTGAGTTTAACTAAGTCAGTGCCAGAGTTTTATTTACCGCCAGTGCATATATTACACTTGTGCACTATCAACAAAAAATTAGAAACAATGGTCAAAACAATATATACAATATGATTACATGTATAGAACATTCAAGGACAGGGAAAGCAGATGTATAGTAATAGAAGTCAGCATAGTGGTGATATCAGGTGTGGTTGGAAAGGGACACAAAGGGACTTTTTAAGGTGATGCAAATATTCTATGCTCCTGTTTGAGTGGTGGCTACAGAGGTGTATCCAGGTGTGCACATACCTAAGTAATCAGTGAGCTGGGTACAAGATTAGAATCCTTTATGCCCTTGACTGATGTATCTTACACTTCAATTGAAAAATTTTTTAATATATTTTTTTAAATTACTGTATGTCACAGTTCCTAAGACTTTCTCTCCCTCCTGTCTCCACCACCTCTTTTTCTCAGAAAAAAAGTCAAACCTCAGAGAAGCAAAGGAAATTCACTTGGACGAATTTGGGTTCAAGTAGGCTATTTCAATTTTCAGAATGAAGACAGCAAAATCGAGTTGAGACTTGAATTGCCTGCTTTACATATCATAACAGACTCACTAGGTAATTGCCCCAAATTCCACTTCACACTGTGTCATGTACCTTACAGGCTTCTGGTTTGAATAGTAAGGAGGAGGTGCAGCAGAAGAGGAGAATCGCTTCCCAGTAATAGTGGCCCAAGTCCACTGGATACTGGGGAGTATGGCTTCAGTCCAACCTACTCACAATTAGCAGGTGGGCTGCAGGTTGACCATGTGCCCTCTGGGCATCTGAACCCTCACTTTACATATGAAGGGGCTGAACTGTGTTCCTAGATGAGCTGTTCTGATCTAATGAAATACACATATTCTCTATTCATTCTTTCATCCAACTAATATTTATTCAGCACCTGCTGTAAACCAGTGAGTAATATCAGGGATTGGAATTCAGGAATACATTGCCGTTTCGTTTAATAATTCTTCTGATTTTACCTCACTTAAAAGAAGAAAAAGAAAACAGTATCACTCATCTGATAAAAGGATGGTCTCCACTTCCTAGCATGGGGAGGGATGGGAAGTGAGGCTTCAACAGGCAGCAGTAGTTATAATATCCTGCTTCTCTTAGAGCAGCTCAAGCCCATCAGACTGACAGGGTTCTTATGTGTCAGCTGGGAGCCTGAGTATTTGGGGTCTTTCTGTTTCCTTCCTCCCACAAAGAGAACAAGGTCAATGTCATGCCAGTGTGTGTGTGTATAAGGGTGTTTGCATATATAGTGAATATGCATAGGTATGTATTAGATTCTGTGTACATGTGTGTTTGTGTGTGCATGTTTCTTAGTGGTTGGGTGTAAGGATGCACATTTGTGTGACTGTGTGTAAAAGTATGTCGGGGGGGTAAATATAAGCTGTTCTAGGCTTTATCTTACTCTAAAAGCTGAGTAATAACCTAAAAGTGTGGGTCAGAAAGGTGAAGGGTTAACTTCAATGAGTACAAAATTCATTCACAAAACTATGCTTTGTTACTGGTAAGAGGAAGTATTGACAGTTTCTCGTAAAGTTACAATAGCTAAATCTGCAAAGGGAAACCCCTCCTAGCCTGGAATTCCAGAGTGTTTCCTAGAGTTTGAAAGGTGGCCAAAAAGTGACTGGGCATTTAAATAGAAGGGGATAGAATGGGGAAGCCTGGAGTCAGGGGCATGAGTCCATCTTCCTTTCCCATCCACTACCCCTTTCCCTGTCTTTCATACATAATTTAAAAAGAAAATGAATGGATCTATACTTACCTTTTTGCTTGTCTTCTTCATGTTTTATCTTCTAGTGTGGCCTAATGGGTCGTACAGGATAAACCCATAACCTTCAATCCCAGCTCTTCTTACTTTCACTAAGTGAACTTGGTTTCCTCACTTGTCAAAAGAGTATAATGATTCTTATCTTGAAAGTTGCTGCTCTGAGTATCAGATGAGCATAAGCTTATAGTTTATAGGCTCTAAACTCTATACAAGTAGGAAACAATCCTGGTTTGTTCATCTGTCTGGTGTTTAGCACAGTGCATGGAATATGATCGTGCCCCAAAATATTTGTTGAATGAAAGAGTATATAAAAAATAATGTATGAAAATATAAAAAAGAATATATATAGCAATTTTTAAACGAAGCCATTAAATGCTATTATAAGACCATTTGTAGGTGAAGGAGACGTAGGGAGGAATTCCTCTCATTTGTATTCTACAGGTATTTCAAGTAAGGGTGGAAAGAAGGAAGAGGAGTTTGCATGGGAACTGGAGGCAGGGTCAGCAAGACAGACTAAGGCCAGCTTCTGCTTCCAGAGCCAGGCCTTCTTCACTGTCTCCTCTTCCCTTGCTCTCAGCCCCTCATCCATGTGCACCATCTCATAAACACAAATCCCTGAACTGACCGACAAGGGGTGCTGCTCTATGAGCTTGGCACTGACATTGATTTTATCTGCCCAGCAAGGTGGGAAAGATACTTGGTCAATCAGGCATATCCAGGTTCATATTCATACTCCAGTATACAAAGTCAGGGTCTGGTATCAATACGATTATATTTATACAGAAAAACCCTCCATATCAGACCCCTTACAGTTTCAGTGAAATAAAATACACAGAGGATCATAGGACAAATGATCAATCACAGAGTGTTCCAGGGAGCCTTTCTATGGAAGGACAGAATTGTGGGTGGCTACCAAAGTGAGTCCCCAAAATATTCAGCACTCCTCCGGATGATTAGCTACATTTAGGAGAGCAAGCCACATACACATCTGCTTTCCCATCCCAGACCCTACACTGCTTGGTTTCCAAAACCATCCACATCTTGCCTGAACTGTTTGTAATCATCGCGATACTGTTTTCTCCTTGTTTAGGGGTTGGTTTGTAATTCCCTTCAGTGACCTTATTTTAATTATGCCTCAAGCATTCCTTCCCCGTTAAGTATATGTCAGGCTTGGTAAGGAGAGCAAAGTTCAGGGATAAATGGTACAGAATCCTTTTCCTTTGGATTCGCACCAGTTCAGCAATTCCCTTACGGAAGTACCTTGCTGCATTGTTTTCTTCCTCTCTTCTAAACATCACACAAAGGCTTCAAGTTTCTTTATCTCTCTGAGACCCTGCCACAGCACTGTGTGGTAGGTGTTCTCATTATACCCATTTTAAAGATGAGGAACTGAGGTTGATAACGTTACATAACTTGCCTACGATAGTCAGGTTACTGATCAGAGGTTCAAAATTCAAATTCAAAATGCACACAAAGTGCAAGTCACTTCTGTGCTAGGGAAGAGAAATGAATGAAATGACATAGAGCCATCTAAATGGCGACAGAACTTTAGGGAGAATTCCCCAGTGCAGTATGATTTTGGCTGGGTCTTAAAAACACCTCAAAGCATACAGATAAAGAAATGAAGAGAAGACATCCTAGGCAGAAGAGATGGTGTTCACAAAACATCTCATAGCTATTATAGCACCTGTTACACTCTGAGAGTGTAATGCTGACATCATCAGTGAATACCTGCCCTCTTCCCAGTGGGGTTGGCTAATAAAGGGACATCGGTGGAAACAAAGCATTTCAACTTTCTCAGTCAAGATGTGAATGGCCATCCTCTCATGCCAAAGAGGGCCTCAGTCTTTGCATTTGGATTTGAGACAACCTGGTGACTTAGAGTTGGAAAAGTTAGTAAATTGGGTGGTTACCATGATTACTCAGATCAGATCAGTGCCTCCAAAACCATAAGGCAAGTTTCACGTGCGGACCACCTTTGAAAATGGTGCCTGAGGTCAGTCCAGTATATTTTCAGCAAGAGCGTAAGAATTGTAATGCTCCAAATGGAACCCTGGTTAAGAACATGTAAGTTCTAGGGTAGTAGTTAGGGGATAGAGGGAAGATGAGTTATCTTTCCTAACTATCTGCATTTGACCAGAAATGTGATTGCCTTCACCAGCTTGTCACGACCTGTGAAATGGGATTGAAGATATAGTCTTCCTATTCCAATTGCCAAGGGATCTCAGGAGAAGAATCCTAGGCATGCAGATGTGTGGACAAGAAAGTCACCCATCAGAACAGATTTATTTAGAGGAAGACTATTGAAATGTTTCAACAGAAGCAACATTTAAGACACCTTTCCTTTTTCTCTTTCCCATGGTTATGTAGACATCAGCTTTCTTGTTTGCTGCAAAGTACTCGGCACATGACACTTAGTTTTTATTCTGTTTTTTTTTTAAGTATACAATCTGATGATTGCACATACGTGTGCACTGCAGAATGATTCCAAGATCAAGGTAAGTAACACATCCACCACTTCACTTAGTTAACCTAGGTAACTCTCTTCTTTTGTAGTAAAGATTGTGATAAGGAGTTTTTGGGGGGGGTTTCAAATGCACAGTACAGTTGACCCTTGAACAATGTGGGTTTGAACTGTGCAGGTCCACTTATACATAGATTTGTTTTTCAATAAATATATTGGAAAATGTCTTGGAGACTTGTGACAACTTGAAAACACATTTCCTTTTCTCTAACTTACTTTATTGTAAGAATACATACAACATACTAAATATGTGTTAATTGACTGTTTATTGGTAAGACTTACAGTCAACAGTAGGTTATTAGTAGTTAAGTTTGAGGGAGTCAAAAGTTATACCTGGATTTTTGACTATGCGAGGGGGTCAGTGCCCCTAACCTCCATGTTCAAGGGTCAGTTGTACTATATTGTTATAATCTATGCTGTACATTAGATCTTCAGAACTTGTTCTTGTAACTGAAAATCTGTGCCCCTTGACCTACCTCACCCCACATGACATATTGCTAAAAAGTCTTTGCATTCAAGGGATGGTGGGAAATTGTGGCAATGGTGAAAAGATTATGTGGGTGTCCTCACCTCAGTCTCAAAATGTCCAGCTCTTGAGTTAAATGTTTTCCCCCATGAAATCCCCATTGAAAACAGAAACCAGAACTCTGAACTAAAAGAAAAATATCTATTTGAATTTTTCTTCCGGTGAACTACCTCTTCAGCTATTTTAGAATATTTTCTTGGTGGCTGAAGCATAGCGAAGAGAGTTGTGTTTCTTTCCCACAGACATCATATCTCTTTGAACAATACTTAGAGTGGCACACACTACAGGGCATTTAGCACACAACATCAAAGCCACTAGAGGAGATGTGGGTTGGGAGAGATGGGAGAAGCAGTGGGTACCATCCCACTTGGGGATCTGTTTCTCAGAAGTCACCAAGTATCATCAGGTGGTGCATGAGAGGTTCACAGAGGAGGGATTGGCTTTTCTTTCCTGCGTATTGACTGCCATCTTTGCATCCAACTAATTCTGGAAGGCAAGTGAGCAAGATCCTTGAAATATTTGAAAGTTGATCAAATATTGCTAATGAATCATGGAATCGCAGAGTTGAGAGATGAACAGAAAGTCAAGAGGACATCTGAGCCAGCCTTCTGACTAGTGCAGGTGATGGGTTATTATGCTCATTTTGGAGGCAATGGGGCCCAGAGATGTTTAGGCATCCTTTTCTGGTCCAAAGGTCAGCTCCAGGGCCAGGCTGCAGGCTCTGACAGTGGGAAATGATTCTCTTTCCATGACCACACATACCTCCTCAACTAATCATCAAGGGACATAAAATCTGCATTGCAGCCAAGCCTACCGTTGTGGAAAACACGAAGTTTCCCCCTGCATCCATACCCTTGAAAAGTGTACCACAAATGTGGAGCAGGTCACCACCCCTGGGAGTTAGCTCTGGGACTTCCTAATGCTCAGAGCAACGTAAGCAGAACTGCCTTTGCATAGCTGAACACGGAACTGAGCAAAGTCATACTGGGGGCTCTGTTCTCATTTGTAGCCAGTTATTTTTAAATATTCTTTTTTTACACATTATAAAAATAATACATGCCTATTGTGAAAATTAAAAATAAATATAACAGTGCTTTTTCAAAAATATAATTTTATAATTATAAAATAATGATAAAATATAAAATCACCATTAGCACTTTAGCATGCACAGCAATCAGCACAGTTTCTCTAAGAACCAGATAATAAATATTTTAGGCTTTGAGAACCTATGGTCTCTGTCATAACCACTCAATTCTGCCATTGTAGTGCAAACGCAGCCATAAACAGTACACAAAAAATGAGTGGGACTGTGTTTCAATTACTTACAAAAACAAGTGCTTGGACAGATTTGGCCCATGGACCATAGTTTGCAAACCCCTGGCAAATAGGACTTAGAATTTTTTTCTATGCATATCATGTATCCAGCTGTATCCTGCTCATATCATGTTATATATACTTTCTCAGGTTGTTGAACATTCTTTACACAATATTCTGCACTAAACTCTTGCATATTATTCACCTTACGAATATATAAAAATTTGCATGACCATTGGGCATTCAGATGTTTTATAGTATTCTTACTCTTTTATATACTGTGGTGAGCATCCGTATACACTAGGTCTTTGTCTGGTTCAGGTTATTTCCATAGGATAGATTTCTGGAAATGGGACATTTTTTACTCTTAGAAAATACTGCCAATTTTTTTTGTCTCAGAAGACTTCACCAATTTACTCCCAGAGCTATGTATGAAATTGTTCGTTTCTCCATAACCACACCAACACTGAACATTGCCACTTTGTAAATCATTGCTAACTTCATAATCAGAACATTGCTAATTTGATAATAATCAGAATGTCTTAGGCAAGTGAGGAACTGTACAAACACGGTATTGCCGTCACTAAGCCTCCTCATTCTTCATTCATGCAGATGACTCCAGCAGAAGGGAATGCTGAAAGTTCACAGGCCTAGCTCTTTCTACTTTCCCGCACCCTCCAAATCCACTCCTCCCCTGCTCCAGGCAGAGGGCAGAGAATGGAACCCATTATCTCTCTGAATGTTCCTTCCCTCTTCCTGCCCCTCTCACATCTGGACTGAATACAAATCCCCTGGCTTCCTGTTTCTCTCCCCACAGAAGATCCCAAACGTCAATTCCAAATTAACCCTTTTTTTTTACTTTTTGCTTCTCTATCTCATTTCAACTCTAGACCCTTTATTGACATTTCTTATTGTTCATGAGTCTTAATGAGGTTTGCCTCTTTAAGATTCCCCATTTGGCCACTCTTGGTTAGTTGCCTTCAGTGGTAGGCAGTTCACATAAATATGTGAAGAGGCTTTGTATACAATAGAGAATACTGGGGTCTGCAGTGCAAGCATTCAAATTCAAAATCTTTCAGCAATGTACCAGCCCAAGAAGTCCTCTGGTATATTGACTAGATTTGGTCTATACATAGGTTCTGGCATTTGCAACCCTGGTCTACCTACTTAGTTTCTTCCACCCATATGTCTTTTGCATTTTTCCCATATACTGGGCTTGGGTCAGGTAAGTGAGGCTCAAATTTTTTCTATGCATATCACCTATTTCCAACTGTATCCTGCTCTTTTCATGTCATGTTATATATACTTTCTCAGGTTGTTGAACATTCTTTACACAATATTCTGCACTAAACTGTTGCATATTATTCATCTTATGAATACATAAAAATTTGACCATTGGACATTCAGATATTTTATAGTATGCTTACTTTTTATATACTATGGTGAGTATCTGTGTTTACTAGGTCTCTGTCTGGTTCATGTTATTTCTATAGGATATATTTAGCCTCCATAATCCTCTATTTCTTCATTTGTAAGATGGAGATAATAATACTTTTCTCCTGGAGTTAGGATAATAGCATCTTAATCTAATACAATAATTACTTTTTGTGGAAAGTAAGTACGATTCCACATTTTTATAACTCTGTCTATCCACTCTCTTTTATCCTCACTGCTATGGACTTACCTCTGGTCAAAACTATTGCCATCTAAGTCAGATGCTGTCTTTCCTTGCTAGCCAGGCACACACAACCTTCACAACCTTTCACTGCTTCTTCCCTCCCCTAACTGTCCTGATAACCCATACCTTGCTAAACTTCAACTGTCCCCACACACATTTTAGCACCACTAGTCTTTTGCTCATGATGATCTCTTTTTTTTTCTCAAATATCCTTTCCTTGCCAATATTTTTAATTAATAAAAGTTCAAATATCACCTCTCTGATATCACCTCCATCTCAAATATTACCTCCCCCACACATGGCTTATACTCCATTACATATGCTTGCAAAGGAGTCCTTCAGTCCTCATACTTACGGAGCACCTAAGTGGGCCAGGAACTGTGCTAGGCACTGGGAATCCAGTGGGGGGCAAGACAGACCCTCTCATTCTTCTCATACCTCTTACAATAGCTTTGGCCTTTGGACCATCACACTCACTGGAAGCCAGGGGCTCCCCTCTCAGACTCAGCGTTCCAGGAGAAGAGTGATGTCCCATTTGTCACTTAGCCCTGTGCCGAGCACAGGGTAGGTGCTGAGGGGATGTTTATGGAATGACTGAATGTTTTGTTGCCAACAGGAAGCAGTGACCTCCTTGAGAAAGGGCAGTGTATGATTCACCTCTGCATCCCCCACAAGCAGCTAGCACTGAGCAGGGCACCGTAAATCCTAAGTAAACGAATGCCAGAGGAAATGAGTAACTGACGCCATATTGCCTCCTGACCCCCTTTACTTAACTCACAAAGAAAACAAAACCCAGCAGCAGAGCAAGAGGAAAACTGGCTCCCAAACCTGAATATCCCCATAAACAAGACTCTCCTTCATTTCCTGGAAGATGTGAGCTTCACAAGTTATAAAAACTGATACATTTTAATGGTAACAATAATCATCTTTGCTGATGGCAATTTATGTATTCACTCCTGGCTTATGTATTTCAACTGGCTTAGGAAATTGAGATAAGGGAGTGATTGATCACCTCTGAGCCTCAGTTTCCCTTTCCATAAGATGAAGATAATAAAGAATATATTAGTGTGTTGACAGATAAATTAGAGGTAAAGTATGTTTTAGTACCTATCTCCTAGCACAGAATAGGTATTCAAGAAGGGGTTTTTTTCCTCCCTACTGTTCTATTAATCTACTATGTCAGCAAAATTTAAGCTCGTTTTTAATAAAAGTGCTTCCTATTATTCCTTCAGCCAGAAACATAGATTCTTATTTCAAGAGAGCCATGACTTTTGGTTTACCCCCAAAGAATTCTGAATTTGCTCAGTTTACAGGGTAGGGCTGTAATAAGGACTATAAGAGAGTAGTTAATTGTGTTCATTGGTTAAGTGTATATATGCTCCACTCTCAAGGTGCCTGGGTTGAATTTAATCATTCACTTATGAAAGGCTGGCCAAGTGCCAGGCACCATCTATGGTACAGGGTGCACTAGAGATCAAAGCCTTGCCCATATGGAGCTGACTAGAGGATCAGACAATATTTCTATGTGAAATGAGGATGAGTGTGATGGTGGGGAAGGAAAGGGTATACTGGAGAGACTGCAGTGGGGGAAATGGAGTCAGGGAGAGAGGGGATCTCTGCTTTGCAGCCCAGAAGATGTGTGACTGTGACCTTGGGTAGGACCAGCTTCACAATTGTGGGGCCCAGTGCAGAATGAAAATGCAGGGCCTGGTCTTCAAAATTTTAACAATAGTAGAGGATTAAACTATGTGTGGGTCCTTGTATATAGGGAGCCCTGTGCAGCTGCACAGGTCACACACCCAAGAGCTGCCCCTGACCAGCCTCTGTTTGCCAATGGGAAGGGACTAGGAAATACACAGTTCATAAAGGATAATGGATCTAAAGCTTTTTGCCCCAAAATATCTTGGGTCAAGAGATTTTTATGTAGACTTCATGGAGCCCTGGGATGGATAGGCTTCCTGACATTCTGACAACGCCATGGGCTGTTCTATAAGAGTGTGGTGTGTGGTGTGTGTGATGGGGCGGTGTGTGTGTGTAAGTGCATGCACGTGTGTGTGCACATGTGGTGTATGTGGAAGGGAGATTGCATTTCCGCGGGGAAGCAGGCCCATGGGTTCCATCATATTTTCAAAGAGGTATATGACCCCTTAAAAGGGTTAGGAACCATTTACTTAGAGAAATGGAATCAGAAACTTCACTTACTTATAGGGAAGTAAGAATATTAATTTCTACCATGTGTGTGTCTCCTACCATTATGACATGTTCATACTGCATCTCATTTGAGCCTGGGACAACCCACTGGGCTAAACAGAACAAGGATTTGAGTGCATTTTTTCTCACTGATTGTAAAACCCTTGCTTCTAAACATCCTCACCATTGGAGGGCAATGCTGTTTACCCTTTCAGTTTCAGCTGTACTACTGAAAGCAGCGAATCAAGGGCAGGACCACAGTTTGACCTTAAACTATTCAACTCCATTTAATTACCCATTGTAGTTGCAAGCACAATAAATACAGGATGTCCCCTCACTCTACCATGCGGCTTTGCATTATTATCAAAAAGACAAATGTAATTCACATCCAATTATTCACTCACCGCAAGGTCAGAATATTTATTTTTATCATACTTGTGATTTTTAGGATTAGGAATATCAATATTTATTCATGGCTAACCTAAATCAAACATCCTGTTGATAGCTATAAAGTGCCATATAGTTATTGTCACAGGTATGCTGAGTCACAAAGCACATATGAAGTTTATGAGTTGACAGGGAAAAGGCTGCACAGAGGTAGAGATAAGTGTGCAGGGGTGATCACAAGAGTCTTGCGAAATATCCACATTGTTTATTTATATTGCCCACTTACTGAGCTCAACCAGTGTGCTTGGGAAACTGAAACTAGTTAGGAACAAAACAGTGAGGATTTTTTTTTCTAATTATTACTTTTTCACACTTGATGGTGGCAGTTACTTTTTGCTTAAATTCATCAAGTTGATGAATTCACTTTAGAAATCGTTTTCTCTTTATCATGGAATAGAGCCTTGGCCAGCTAGAGAAAAAGAAGTCAGAGCCTTGTGGAAATACAGGAGGCTCATGTGAGATGGATTAATTTACTCAGAGATCTCGAGTAGCAATAACTGCCGTCTGTTCAAAAGCCCTGAAGTCGATTCACGAGATGAATTTAAAGTGGCGGTACTTAGTGGAGGAGCACAGACACTTAGAAGTAGCAGGATTCGTTTGACCCATTCCTTTCCCCATTCAGATCCACCCAGTCAAATATGTATTTTGTCTTTGGCCACTACCATCCAACAGTATTAGCTAAGTGCCTGAGCGTCTCATCCCTTCTCTATCTTCACAGCTGTCACTGGTCCAGGCCACTCCAGTCACTCCATCTTTATCCCCTGGCTCTATTTATCTAGTGGCACTAACAGAATTTTTTTTTTTTCTTAACCCATTCCAATGTTCCTCCTGGTGTCCTTTGATGGATCAGTAGTTCTGGATGAAATCTTACTAGGTGTTAGTAGCTCTGAGGCTTGGGTAAGTATTTTATCTCTGAGCCTTGGTCCCCAACTATGAAAAGAGGATGTGAAACCAAATGGTTTCTTTGGTTCTTTCCTACTCCATCACTCTGTAGGTCTTTACCTTTCCATCTAGTTTCTATGGTGCATGTGGTCATTAGTAATGTGCCCGATGACTCTCCTGAGCCCAATCAGACAAGCCAAGTCAGGGCATTGTGAACAAGTTTTAGAGTCTTTAGATGACAGTGAATGAAATATGAGCCACTGATGCAACAGTCTCCAAAAAGGTAAATGTTTGAAAACATAGACATGTACTTGGTTTTAGAATATGAAATGTCCGTTTTGATAGATCAAAAGTGGTTGCACAGAGGCAGTTTTATAAGGTTCACAGTCTGTAGAATGAGATACTGTTTGCTCTGTTCTTCCTCTGCTCTGCTCAGCTCACACTTGATGCCGTACAAAAAAAGAGGGTAATGGATGAAAAGAGACACATTCAGTAGATGAAGACAACATTGGGAGGGACTGAAACAATGTCTGGTTACTGAAAAAAAAAAGAGTTCTCTAGCTTAGAGATGTTAGCAGTCTTCTAATATATGAGAGATACGTGCAAAAGACAAGATATTTCTGCATATATATATGGTATATATATATATATATGCCTTTTTTTAATGAAAAGCTAAAGTAGTGACTAGAAAGTTCAGGAAGACTCAGGTTCATGTAAGGAAGAACTTTTGGATAAAGCTGTCCAAAATTGAATGTGCCAGGTCAAGGTCTACTAGTTTTTCATGTGCCATTGCTGGGGAGCTTAAGCCCAGGCTAACTGCAGTGACTCCAGGATGGTAGGTATAGTCTGCTGGCTTTCGGTCTGTTTTCCCCCAGGGGGCATCTAGCAACATCTGAAGGCAGTTTGGGTTGTCACAGACATGGGAGGGAGGGCACTACTGGCATCTAGTGAGTAGAAGCCAGGAATGTCGCTAATCCTGTAATGCACAGGGCAGCCCTCCACCAGCAGAGAATTATCTAGCCCAAAATGTGTGAAGGCAGAGAAATCCTCATGTCAAGCGCTTGATAAAGACGTTTAGTTCCTAACATGCCCATGGCTGCTAGAAAGAATAAAATAAAACCGATCTATCAGAAGAGTGGTTATATAGGCAATAGGTTAAAATGACATTTAAAAAAGAATGTTAATGACTTGCAGAAATGTAAATGAAAAAAGGGGCACACAGCACTAAAAGTTGTGAAAAAAGCACCTATCTAACATTGAGAATACATAGAAAAGTATGGGCTTAAGAGTGATTATCTCTGATCAGGGGGATTATTGATGTTTGTGTTTTCATATGTTTGATTATTTTTCTCTATTTTTCCTGTAGTTATAAAGTACAGGTGCTGCTTTTAAATTTAGAGGCCAAAAAAAAAAAAAGATCTAGGTTGAATCTTGAAAACATGGTATACCATAATGTCACATGATAGTTAGAATAACAGTAATGGTAACTTTGATTTAGCTGGTGAGCATACGTGGAGACAGGCCAGCTCATCCACTCCCAGTCAGAATGTAAATTCTTATAACCCCTTTGGAAGACAATTTGGCAATATGACTGCAGAACCTTAAAAATATTCATAGCCTACAACCCAGCCATTCTAATTCTGGGAAGCTGGCCTAAGGAAATAGTCAAAAACAGGCCCAAAGAGTTATGCACAAAGATGTCCACTTAAGCATGATTTATAATAGACAAAAATTCAATTTACAGTGGTTACAAATTGAAAACAGCCTAAGTGAACAGAAATTGGTAAATGTTTAACAGAATTATAATAAATCCATAGGATGTAATATACAGCCATTAAAAATAATGCCTACAATGATGGTTTGATGATGTGGGAAAATACCGTACACAGCTAATTTTCAAATACTAAGGGTCAAAGTTACATAAAAAGGATAACCCCCAAAATGTAAGTATAAAAAGGAACAACAATGTTTGGCAGGAAATATGTTAAAATGTTAACAGAAAGCAAACATTTTAAAGATATGGGCTATGAGTAGTTTTATTTTCTTACCTTTTAATATTTTTATGCCCTTTCCAAATGGTATAAAATGAAAACTGTAATTGTTATAATCAGATAAAAACATTGGTAAGAACTGTCAAATTGTCAAATCTGAGTCCACTACAATTGTGCATTTAAGGAGCATCATCTCATTTAATGTTATAACTGCTTTCAGTGTAGATGATTCAGGCCAGTTGACAGATGAGAAAACCGGGACTGATACTCTTCATTCTCCACATTTTATCTTAGATTATGTTGCCCCTAAGAAGCCCTCCATGACCTTCCCAGTGTGGTTAAGTTACCCTTTCTCTGAGTTCCCAGTGTCTTTCTGGATTTTGTGTTTTTGTTTTTTTTGTTGTTGTTTGTTTTGTTTTGTTTTTGTATAGATAATGCCTGTGGGCATATTGCACAATGCGTTTGTGGACTAAATGACTGGATAAAAAAGTGAAGGTTACTCCAGCCAGTGAGTGGCAGGACTGGCCAGGCCAATTCAACTTCAAAGTCAGTGTTGTCACTAAGTGCTCCAGATGGGTGGTGGAGAAGACCAAAGTTCATCTCTCAGCACCTTTCTCAAAGCACGGGGCTTACTGCTGGAGCCTGCCCTGGAAGTTATGCGTTCATCCAGCTCTAAAGGCCTGAATGCCTTCAAGGAGCAGCATGGAGTTTTCTCTGTGAACTGTGAGCATTTTCCAATGCTTAACACAGCAGCTGGTAATGATTATTGCCACTGTTTCCCTTTGAAAGTTCATGTTCGTTTACTTCACAGGGCATTACTAATCTGAAGGAAGGGAGTGGGTGAAGAACCCCATTTGTAAAGAGGATAGCAGGTTAATGAAAAGAAGCAGAGGTATGTGGAGGTGATAGTATTCCTACAAGACTCTCTTCAATTGGGATGATTTAAGGGCAAGCCTTGCCTGGCTGGTCATAACAAGGGCCACATTATGGAAGGGATTTACGTGGCAATTACCATGGTCTTTGCGAGTGGGCTACAATGTTTTAGGGCTCCCTGGATACTTAAGATTAATGTCTGAATCAGTAATGTTATTGTTGCAAGATCTCGGCGTGATGGGGAACCATTTGAGACAGGAATTTTTATCCTTTATCAGAACATAAAATATCGCATAGTCTGCAAGAACACCAAGGCCCATGGCTAGCAGCTGCCCTCAAAATAGGTTAAGCATCACATTGATTGGGTCTTTTCCTTGGCAGCTAAAAATGCTTGAATCAGTCTAGAGCTACTTTTGCTCATCCAGGTAGTATGATTAAAATGGGAATTAGACCTGTTCAGTCACTCAGAGATGAGGGACTAAAATCACCAACCTGAACAAGGCAAATGATTATAGAGAATCTACTATGTCAATGGTAGATCAGGCTGCAATTAAGGGCTCTTGCATGTTCTCCAGAGCAGATTCACAGCATTCTCTGCAAAATTACCATGCTGTTTCTTAGCATCTTTATTGTTATTGGTGATCCTGAACCCCAAGGAGTTTGGGGGAATTGATGGGTTAAATGCTAAGTTTATAGGTGACAAAGATTAATTTGCGGAATCAACAATTCCCAGGAATCACATCATGAGGGTGCTAAGCAGATTAATTGATTTCTCTATTAACATGTTTCCTCAAGGCTGAATATCTGTAGTGGAAAGAAGTACAGTGGAGGTGGGGCAAGGTCCAAGAAGTTCCCCTCCAATAAAGTGGTCAAAATGAGTAACACTTATTGATAAATCATTTTGAGACCCAAATCATTCAGTCAATAGGATCAGTGCATTAACTCCTACCCACCCATGATCCCCAGATTGTCTTGACACCATCTCAGCAGAAATGAGGTAAGGACCTAGACATGGAGACTGTGGTTGTCTCATGGCTCCCAAACAGTCAAATGGAACATTGAGAAATATTGAAATGACGTAACTTCTGAGGGCATTAGTGAGATTGGGATGCTGGCATAGAATGATACGATATTTGGCCAGGAACATGTAAATGTCTCAAGTCTGCCCTCATCCATGGCCACCCCTACCCATTTTATCTCTGAGAACAAAAAAGTGCTGTATATTAGCTGGACTGTTAACCCCAAACCCCACTGTGGAACTTCAACAAAATGGACAAGACTACATGGAAAATTTCTTTTGTTCCTGGACAAAATATTGTCAGCTAACCTCAAATTAAAGCAGACCAAAGACCTACTCCTCTATTTCTCCTGGATATTGGATCTTTCCTTTTTTAAAAGCCATATCCACCTCTACCCAGCATGATCTAATTCAATCCCTGTGGCTCCACTTCTAAAAATGTACCCAAATAGCATCCTGAAACTAAGTACCCTGATCAGCCTTCCTCCCCTGTCTTCCTTTCCCTGCAGGTATGTGTGGGGAGCAGGGGCAGTGGTGGGGAGATGGAAAAATGAGAGGTGCAGAAAAAAAAAAGAGAGGTTTTGAGCTTCTGCTAGAAACCAGTATCACAAATCCAGAAGGACAAGACCAAGGCCAAGATATAAATGACCTGATGCCAGCCACTCCCTTTCATTCTCTCATTCCCCCATCTATTCACTCATTCAACAAACATTCTCTGGGCACCAGAGCAGCTGTCAGGCATTACATCAGGAGTCTGAGCAGATGACACTACTAGAAGTCCCATGGGAAGAATATGAAGATTATTACTTAGTCATCAGAGCAAGAAGAGCAGCAAAGGCTAGTGGACCACAAGCTTCTTTGGTTTCTGTAAGTGAAAGAACTAGGGCAAGCTGGAGTTTGGGATGAGGGATGCAATCACAATCAGCCAAAAAGTGAGTTTAGTGTCTATACGGAAGTTGCGATGCTTGGACTTTTCAATGCACGCAAACATATACATACACATACACATACACACTACCCCACCTCTACTCTACCAATTATGTTTGGACTATGCCAGTCTTGTGTTCAAATCCCATTATTTCCTTTTCGCTGTGTGACTTTGGACAACTTGGTTACCCTTTCTGGGCAACTAACACCTCCAGAGCTGCTGTGAAGACTGAATGAAGACATGTTGAGAATGTGTCTAATACTGTATCGAACCTGGGGTGTGGATGCCATCTAAGAAATTATTTTTTTCTTTTGTGTCTTCTTTGAAAGCAGGCAAAATCTATTGTTTATTCTTTACAATAGAAATAAAATTGTGAAAGGAATAAAGAGAAGGACTGAAAAAGGGAAATAAAAAAATAGTAAAGAAAAGAAAAGCAAGCATAATACGATCAGTAGCTAAGTTTGCAAATAGATTCAATTCATGCTTGTTCAACATAGGGGCAGATGCACTCTGCTTAGTTTCCAACCCTGTCTTCATGAACGGAGATAGTCAACACTTAGCCAATGAGGTATTTAAGAAATAGAATACAGATGGCAACTAGAAATACCATTTATCATTAAGCACCATTATAAAACACTAGCTTATTTGCATATTTATAAGTCTGGTTGCCATTTTGCTGGGTGGAGAGGGCAGAACATTTGGGAAGTATTTAAGCCTCTCCCATGTCTCAGAATAAAATTACAAAAGCTATAGTTTATGGGTTACTTGCTACATATCAGATTCTTTTATTATATTTTTCCTTTCATTCTCACACTTCCCAGGGATGGAGGTATTTCTAGCTTAGTTTTCCAGGCGAAAAAAACCAAGGTTTAGATATAGTAAACTAGAGGCCAAGGATTAGTTAGCTAGAAGGTGACAAAGTTCCGATTCCAACCAAGGTCCATGTGCCTCCAAAACTAACACACATAACTGCCACATCTTAGGGTCCATTACATTTGTCAGAAGAAGCTGGGCTTAAACTGAAGGAAATCTAATACCTGCTCCATGTGATGTGGAGGGATTTTCAAAATTCGATGGCTTTGGAGTTGAGGGGTAAGAATGAGAAGGACACTGTGGGGAGGTGGGAGCCCATAGGGGGGGAAGAATATATAGAAGGCCCCCAATCTACGGGTCCTAACTGAATGAATGCATTAGCATTCACACAGCAACTCTGGAGATGGGAAGATGAAGGACTGTTTCAGTATTTTCCCTCATTTTCCAAATGCACGGTCTGAAGCTTTTAAATAGACACTCAAGGAACAAAGACCATAAAAGTCAAAGATGCTCTCAGTCCGAAGATTGAAATATACAGAAAATGACAGAATATGGTATTTGCTGTGTATCACTTGTGACTGTTAATGTATTCATTAATTTAGGATCCATGGATTGGCGGCCTTCTGTGTATTCCTCCCTGCCACGGGCTCCTCTTCCCCGTTGTCTTTCCTATTCTTACCCCTCAAGTTTGCATGTATCCTTTCATTTAAATGCCGTAAGCTCCATGCAAAGAGTTATATTCATTTATAGAGTTAGAAACACAGCTTGGAGATGTTAAGCCACTTGCTCAAAGACCTGAAGCTACTGAGGAGAAGAATCCATGACTGAACCCTCATACCTCTCTCTCGTCAAATGCCAAGCAGCAGCGATTGCCCTACATGCCGAGCTTGACCTGACTTTTTTTTACAAACTTCAGTGGTGGATTAAAACCAGAAATTATAACACAGGTTGCCTCCAGGTAGGAGAAGTAGCTGGAGAACAGGAATGGGAGAGAAACTCCTATTGATGCTTCATGTGTCTTTCCAATTTTGAATCATGTGAATTTAGTGCCTAGTCAAAACCATTAAATTGTCAAAATTAATTTTAAAATGGATTAGCATGAGTATTAAATAATAAAAAGGACCTGGCTATTTTGGAGCTCAAATCCACATGATCAAATTTAAGAGAAATATGTGGATAAAGAAAGAAAAGAGATGTCCAAGATAATCATTTATTGGATTTTCTCCTCTCTCCTTCTCATTTCAATTAAATTCAGGAAATATTTATTGAGTAACCCCTACATGTCATTCTGAGAGTTACACAATTTTTTAAAATGTTGCTAAGGGTACAGGTGAAAAAGATTGTAGATGAAAAAAATTAATTACAATTTAGTTTATCTTGTTTTGTTTATAGATTTATAGTCTACTTTGAAATTGTTTTCTGAAATAAGACAGGGAAAACAAAAGCCAAACAAAACAGGTCTAAAAAATATTAAAATTCCATCTTCTTCAAAATTAGTATCATTCATAAAGGTAACTTTTTTTAACTACCATTATCACCTAATACAAACAGAAGTCAAAATGTTCCCTTTACTTGGAGAAATCCCATTTGCAAACCAAGTGGATTCCACCATATATGTTTCCTGATATAAGTATCTCTCTTTATTTTTGTTGATTGTAATATCCATGACATTGAATGAATACCATGTGCCTGGCACTAAGATAAATATTTTTCATATGTCATTATTTAATCCTTAGAGCCTCCTGGGGTACATATAATTAGCCCCATTTTAGAGATGAGAAAAGTGAGGCTCAGAGCAGTCCTATAACCAGAAAAAAGCTGAGATGGGATTTGCATTCATCTGACAAAAGGCTATGCTCTTAATCATTACATTTTCTTGCCTTCCAATGATAAATAGAGGCCCAGGATGCCCCGGGAAGGCAAGTGCTTTGCTTGTTCTAACCAGCACCACCACTTGGTAGTAGCTTTTGGCATAGACCACGATGGATGGAGATCCATATTCATAACATGGATTCATTCAAAAGCACCAAGATTTCACAAGAGGAAATGATGAGGCATTTTTCTGAGGTGTTGAAATCGTTCCCTTTGTCAGTCACCAATGCAAAAAAAAAGAGCTCTGAAATTCCTTAAAGGTGAAAGGTAGCCTTTCTTCCCCTGAAATTCTGATACAGCCCCAAAAGGAAACAGAAGCTGGAATAATTCAAGCCCAGTGATTCTTCTTTCATTCTTATTAACAGCAAATCTTTGCCACATTTTTCTTTACTAATTAGTCAAATGCTTAAGTTCCTGAGTCACTGGGCCGTCTACTGGTTATAGCTTGTTCTAGTTCTTCCACCCTGCAATGGAACTTGTGAAGAATTAGGCACTCCAAAGATCCCACATTCATGTTGTGAAAACATGCCAAAAATTAAATCAGTGGCCGCCAAGAGGGATGGAGAACTGTGAGCATTAAGACCCACTAATGCTGAGTCAAGGCATTTGGACATGTTGCCAATGGGAAGAAGATAGAAGAATTGTGTTTATTCATTTCTAAATATATGCATTCTTTCCTCCAAAGGTCTGCAGTTCACACTGGTTCCCTTGTCCCTGTTACATTCAGGAGCACAGCTGTATTTAACCTGCTGTTTGAATATGCAGTTGAGTTTCCCTCCAGCAGTGATGGAGCCAGACAAGAGGCCAGCTATCCTGCCCTGAGTAGCTAATCCGAGCTCTGAGAGGCCAGAAGTTTGTCAAAGCCACATGATCTGAAAAAATCAACTATGCACTCCTTGAAGCATGACATGACTTCAGCCATAGTATGTACAGGTTATAGGAACTTAGCCTTCTCTAGAAAAGTCACATTTTCAGCATAGATTATTTCAATCTACACTGCTCAGTGCCAGGTAAGGCTCCCAGCAGGTGCTCCATTAGTAACTGTCATATCAACCACAGGAAAAATGCTATGAGTAGCATTCCTTAGTTGTGTCTATTGACACAAGCTCTTTAGTATAAATACACTATTTTCCACTGATCTGCCCCAAAACACTTTTCCAAAGCTTGCCTCCTCTTTACTCATTTAGCACTATAACTCCCAGAATGCTCACCGTTCCCCAGAAGCTGTATTCTCTCCTGCTTCTCTGATTTGTGCTCCTCATCCTTCCCTTGCCACCATTATCTCCCAAAAAACTCAAACCTGATTATGTCACACGTGCACACACATGCATGCACAATTCCCTCATTAATCGTGATTTCCACTTTTGCATGTGGAATGGAGTCCACACACATTGACGTGGTATAGAAGACCCTTCTCAATCCAGCCTGCTCCTCCAGCCTCATCTCTACCCTTCTCTTTTCATCTTCTCCATTCCCCATTGTCACTGTAAAATCATCTTATATTCCTAACCATTTCCAAAAGATGCCAAGCCCAAACTCAGTCCTTCTATGTACTGCTGCTTCTCCACCTGACATGATCATCTCTTCTGCCTCTACCAAGCAAACCCTTTCTCACTCTACATGGACAAGTTCAAAGCCCCCCCTCTAAAAAGCACTTTCTGAAGCCCCAGATGGAGTTAGTTATACCTTCCTGTGAACCAGACAAGAAAAAGCAGCTTTAGTCATGTGCATATCTCATTGTCTTTAGCTTACCTGCCTATAACCTGTAAAAGCTCACTATTAGGCTGTGTATTTCTAAAGGCAGGGATCGTTTTCTAATTATTTCTGATTGTCTAGTACCTAGTGCAATGCCTATCGCCTAGCAGTTGCTCAGTACCCATTTGGAGAATAAATAGTAAGTGCCATAGGTGGCTTGGCATTTGGTAGGCAATGCTGGCCATCCTGAAAAGGCTCCATGTGATCAGGTAGTCAGGTGCAAGCTTATCCTCAGCTTTCAGAACGTCCTCCTCTCCCTCTGATATATTGGTCTAGTAAAGACAGCAAAGTCCTAGGGAGCACAAAACAGGAGGTGTTAGCTCCCAGATTCATAGGTACCTCACACCTGCTCAGAACAGTAGAGAATGCTAACGAGATGCTAATGGAAACTCAAGTGATCAGCTAGTTTCTTGAATGTGGTAGTTCTGAGTAAAAGGCTCTACAAGTCGCATGTACTCATCCAAGCTTGAGAAGTAACTCCATAAAGCCAAGTTGTAGAATCCCAAGGCTGAAGGAGCCCCAGTATCATCCACTCTATTGTAGGGACAAGAAGACTACTGAGACCCAGAGAGAGAAAGAAACAGGGACATGAATACAAACAACAAGTTAACAGACAGGCCACAGATGGTGTAGTAAACCTTCCCTAGTAGAAGAAAGGTGGTGTCTGGTTAAAATGCTAATTTTTCTCTGTTTGTCCAGGAGATACATCAGCACAGCCCTGAGCCCACTCTGCAGTAGACCCCCTTGTAGGGTAGGGCAGACCTGGGAAACTGCCACAAGCCTCAGCAGCTCTCACTGTGCTTGTAGAACATTGACATTTTTGTTTGGGGTGACTAAGAGAGAAGATTTGCCTTGGTTAGAAATTAGTCAGATGACATTTCCTGAGGCTCTGCTTTCATTTCTCGGTGAAAGGTTGAAATGCATGAAGTATTTAGTTTTCCTTTCAGATTATTTCATTAACGAGCTGTAGTTACGGCAGTTTCCAGAAGCCTAGGTCAAGAGAACTTGAAATGAAGGAAACCCCAAATATCAGAAGATACCAGGCAGCCCACAGGAAACCTCCTATGACAAGTCCTGGGTCTTGATTTTCTCACCTGTAAAATGAGGGCCTTTGACCATGTGTGTTCTAGGTCTCATTCCTACTCAGGGTCCTTCAGGTGTCTGAGGCCACTCCTGAATTGTCATTTACAGACTGCATTTGTCTTGGCCTCCTGTGTGTGTGACTGGCCCTGAGAATAGAATGATACCAAGAAAGGCTTTGTTCTTGCCATATGGAGCATTAGGTGGTGACCACAGACAAGAAACCACTGTGAAACATACATTAAAGACTGTCACCAAAGATTATGAGTGCAGTGAAAGAAATAATGTGGACCTGGGGTATCCAATTAATTACACCATGGGGGGACATCATTTCAGGAATGTCTTCTTTTAGGAGAGGGTTCTAAGCGGAGACTTGAAAGCCAAACAAAGCTAGCCATTAAAAAGATAGAGGTAGAGAAAGGCAAGGGCCTTCCAGGAAGATGTCATTGAATGTGCAAGAGACTGAGGTGGAGAGAAGTTTGACTTGTTTGAGAAACTGAAAGAGGTAAATGTGACTGGAGTGAACTGAGTAAGGGGACAGGAGAGGATGTACAAAAGGAGGTGAGAAAGAGAGGCAGGCACAAAAAGGTCAAAATTCATGTTTCAGTATCACTACAAGAGAGTTCATTATGCGGAAAGTTAACATAATTCAATTTCCCATTGTTCTGACTACTGTTTGGGGCCAGCATAGAAGCAGGGAGGTCTTTTAGGCTGCTGAAGTAGACCTGATGAGAGATATTGGGCAGGTTGAGGAGGAAAGAGGTAGATGAGTTTGATTAATATTTTGGAGAAGTCATTGGTGGGACCTCTTGAGGGATTGGTATTTGGGTTACCATTTAGGGGTATCCCTGAATTAGGGGCTAGGTAGGATGAATGTACAAAAGTGAAGAGGACGTGGTCCCATTTCCAGACCCTTAGGAGCTCACAATTCACATCATCATCACAGAATGTAGAGAGCAAGAGTTACAATAGCAATGCCATGTTCCTTTGCTTTCACAGCACAGATGAGAGAAGCATCCATGGTGGAGAAGGAAGAAGGAAAGGTTTCACAAAGGGGTGGGCCTGTGAGCTGGGCCGTGAAAGACAGGAGATGGGTTCTGGTTTAACAAGCAGAGAAGGGAGAAGAAACACCCAAAGAGCAAAAGCAGAGCCAGTGTAGTGCGAAAACACATGCTGTGATTCAGGAACCTTGAGCAGCATTAAACTGAGGCTGAAGTAAAGATTGTTATGATGATGAAACTGTAGATGCAGGCTGAGGTCGGACTCTGGAGGGGTTGAAGCTCTGTGGGTGTGTTGGGAGGGTGTTGTTCTCATTAAGAATTTCAGAGTAACATTATTTGTCCTACAATTGGAAAGAAATTCTGAGGATGAAATCTGTTAGGTGTGAGATTAGCCTTAAAGCTGAGTGATGTGGAATTGGAATGGTTTACAAGTTACTCTAAAACTCTGTTATTAAAGTGTAAGCAGGAAGCCAGATCATGACACCTTTTTCCAGGTCTCTGCTCTGAACCAACTGATCGACAGCACAAAAGGATAATATTAATATCAAACTTACAGAGCATTTATCTTGTTCCAGGCACTGTTCTGAATATGTTAATTATAGGACTCAGTCTATCCATCTAAGTCTCACTGGGCAGGTAACAGGTAGGGATTTGAGCCTCAGCTCTTTGAGGCCATTGCCTATGTACTCATCTATGTCTTTCTGCCTCTGGATGAATGTAAGATGAAAATATTACCTTCATTATAGAAAACACCACTTTGGAAAATGGGCTTACATGTACCAGCATGTGGACTTCCTTATCTAACCGCCAGAGGCACACAGATGGTGTCAGCAGGCGTAGGAGTGCTGGATGCCCCAGGCCTCAGCCAGAGCTGTTACATGAAGGCTCCTGCATGACCAAGAACAGTGGCAAGGGTGTGTTCTGGGAGCAGGCCCGTTCTTGGCAGTGGGGGTAAGACTGAGGGCACCAGGTTGCATTTGCTCACAAATCACATAAAGCACCCCTGCTCTGGGGAGAAATGAGTGATGGGGGAGAGAGGACAGGCATGTTAGCATGGGGGAATGTCTTCCCCATGAAGGGAACACCAGCAGCAAAGAAGGGCTTCCTCCCAAATATCTGGTATCTTGCAAGGCTGGTTCTACTTAAGAGTAATATATTGTTAATATAAAAGAATACAGTATACTTTGCACTAAAATTATGCTAGAGGAAAATTAACATTGTGATATACTATAATCAGGCAATGGACAACTTATCTGTTTGCCTGCCACATGCCCAGGATGATAATTAGAACTATCATTAAAAATAATCTGTGATCGAGAGAGATTCAAGATGGCGGCATGAGAGGTGAGACAGAGAACTCCTCCCAAAACCACATATAATACGAAAATATAGTTAATACAGCTAATCCTAAAAGAGCAACAGGAAAGAAGACCGCACCAGACTGCATACACCTGGAGAACAGAGCAGACCTCACAAAACAGGGTAAAGTACCAAAGCCCTGATCTGGTGGGACCCAAGCCCTTCCCCCACCCCAGCTCACTGGTGGGAGGAAGGGAAACGGAGTGGGGAGAGGGTGGAAGCCTAGGATGGCTAAACATCCAGCCCTAGAGATCTGCTTCGGGAGCACAAACCTACATTGCATGGTGCTCTGGAGATTAGTGGGGTTGGAAAGCTAAGACAAGCAGAATACTTGGAGAGACTGAGATTCCAGCCATTTGTGGAGGACAGAGATACACATCCAGCTGCTCTGGAACAAAGTAAAGGCGGGTGGACTGAGAGACTTCCTAGCAGTGAGCAGGCTGCTGAAGGGGCAGGGTTTGCATGGAGCTTGCTGCGCGGGAGAAGGATGGATGGACAAGGTTGTCTGGGTGCGCTCTGCCCAAAAGGTTGGAAACTTTCAGGAGCTTCGGGTGCTCCATAACCCTGGCTGGCTACCCAGCTCCCAGGCGCCCCACTGTGATACAGAGCCTGCTCTGCCTTCCTCCTGGCCTTCCAGCACTGGCTCACAAAACAGCAGTCCCTACCCTCACATCAGGCCAGCCAGAGGGAGACCCACCTACCACAGTTACACATGCAGAGCACAGAGGCTTACACCTGTCTGCTTGGCCCACTGATTCAGACAATGCAGACAGGCACTGCAGCTGGGAAGCAGGAAACAGCTCTTTCCTCCCTACAGGCACCAGCAGTGCTCCCCTGCAACTTGTCATCACTGCAGGGATGAGAAGCTCCAGAGACTAGAGTTTCTGAGCATTAGAGGGTGCCACATGCAAATATGAAACGTCAAAGGAACCTGGTTCCAACAAAAATCTCAGAAACACCAGAAAAAGGACCAAATGAAACTGAACTTACCAATCTTCCTGAAAGAGTTCAAAATAAAAATCATAAACAGCTCATGCAGGCACACAAAAATATTCAAGAACTCAGAGATGAATTTAGGATGGAGATTCAATCATTAAGAAATTTCATTTCTGAAATAAAACATACAATGGAGAAATTTAAAAGCAGATTAGATGTAGTAGAAGAGACGATAAATGGAATAGAAATTACAGAACAGGAATGCAAAGAAAAGAATCTGAGGCACAGAGAGAAAAAAGGGTCTCTAAGAATGAAAGACTATTGAGAGAACTGTGTGACCAATCCAAACAGAACAATGTTCTCATTACAGGGGTATCAGAAGAAGAATACAGAGAAAAAGGGATAGAAAGTGTCTTTGAGGAGGTAATTGCTGAAAAATTCCCCCGTCTGGGGGAGGAGATAGTCTCTCAGGCCATGGACATGCACAGATCTCCCAACACAAGGGACCCAAGGAAAACAACACCATAACATATAATAATTAAAATGGCAAAGATCAAGGATAAGGACAGACTTTTAAAAGCAGTAGAGAGAGAAAAAAGATCACATACTAAGGAAAACCCATCAAGTTATCATCAGACTTCTCAACAGAAACCTTACAGGCCAGAAGGGAGTGGCATGATATATTTAATGTAATGAAGTAGAAGGGCCTCAAACCAAGAATACTCTACTTGGCAAGATTATCATTTAAATTTGAAGGAGGTATTAAACAATTTTCAGATATGCAAAAGCTGAGAGAATTCACCTCCCACAAACCACCTCTACAGTGCATTTTGGAGGGACTGCTATAGATGGAAGTATTCCTAAGGCTAAATAACCGTCAACAGGGGAAATAAAAACAGAGCAAAGTAGAACAATTAATTACTAAGCAGATGGAAATTCAAATCAACTACCCCCAAAGTCAATCGAGGGATAGACAAAGAGTACAGAATATGATACTTAATATATAAAGAATGGAGGAGGAAGGAAAAGGAGGGGGAAAAAAAGAATCTTAAGTTGTGTTTATAAGAGAATACTAAGTGAGTTAATTTAGACAGTTAGATAGTAAGGAAATTACCCTGGAACCTTTGTTAACCACGAATCTAAAGCCTGCAGTGGCAATAAGTACATATCTATCAATAATCACACTAAATGTAAATGGTCTGAATGCACCAGTCAAAAGACATAGAGTCAATGAATGGATAAAAAAAAACAAGACCCGTCTATATGCTGCCTACAAGAGACTCACTTCAAACCCAAAGACATACACAGACTGAAAGTAAAGGGATAGAAAAAGATACTTCATGCAACTAATAGGGAGAAAAAAGCAGGAGTTGCAGAACTTTTATGAGACAGAATAGACTTCAAAACAAATAAAGTAACAAGAGACAAAGATGGACATTACAAAATGATAAAGGGGTCAGTCCAACAAGAGGATATAACTATTATAAATATCTATGCACCCAACACAGGATCACCTACATATGTGAAACAAATACTAACAGAATTAAAGGGGGAAATAGAATGCAATGCATTCATTTTAGGAAACTTCAACACACCACTTACTCCAAAGGACAGATCAACCAGACAGAAAATAAGTAAGGAGACAGAGGCACTGAACAACGTATTAGAACAGATGGACCTAACAAACATCTCCAGAACACTCCATCCAAAAGCAACAGAATACACATTCTTCTCAAGTGCACATGGAACATTTTCAAGAATAGATCATATACTAGGCCACAAAAAGAGCATCAGTAAATTCAAAAAGATTGAAATTGTGCCAACCATCTTCTCAGACCACAGAGATATGAAACTAGAAATAAATTACACAAAGAAAATGAAAAAACCCACAAACACATGGAGGCTTAATAATATGCTCCTAAATAATCAATGGATCAATGACCAAATAAAAACAGATATCAAGCAATATATGGAGACAAATGACAACAATAATTTAACACCACAAAATCTGTGGGAGGCAGCGAAGGCTGTGCTAAGAGGAAAGTATATTGCAATAGAGGCTTACTTCAGGAAAGAAGACCAATCCCATATGAACAGTCTAAACTCACAATTAATGAAACTAGAAAAAGAAAAACAAACAAGGCCCAAAGTCAGTAAAAGGAGGGTCATAGTAAAGAATAGAGCAGAAATAAATAAAATTGAAAAGAATAAAACAATAGAAAAAATTAAAGCAGGAGCTGGTTCTCCGAGAAAATAAACAAAATAAAAAAACCCCTAGCCAGACTAATCAAGAAAAACAAGAGAGTCTACATATATAAACAGGATCAGAAATGAGAAAGGAAAAAATCATCACTGACACCACAGAAATACAAAGAATTATGAGAAAATACTATGAAAAATTATATGGTAACAAACTGGATAATCTAGAAGAAATGGACAATTTTCTAGAAAAATACAACCTTTAAAGGCTGATCCAGGAAGAAACAGAAAATCTGAATAGACTGATTACCAGCAAGGAAATTGAACTGGTAATTAAAAAACTACCTAAGAACAAAACACACGGAGCAAATGGTTTCACTGTTGAATTTTATCAAACATTTAGTGAAGACCTAATACACATCCTCCTTAAAGTTTTCCAAAAAGAAAAAGAGGAGGGAATACTCCCAAACTCATTCTACGAGGCCAGCATCACTCTATTACCAAAACCAGGCAAAGACACCACAAAAAAAGAAAATTACAGACCAATATCCCTTATGAACATAGATGCAAAAATACTCAACAAAATATTAGCAAGCTGAATTCAAAAATACATCAAGAAATCATCCATTATGATCAAGCAGGATTTATTCTAGGGATGGAAGGATGGTACAACATTTAAAAATGCATCAACATCGTCCACCACATCAACAAAAAGAAGAACCAAAACCACATGATCATCTGCATAGGTGCTGAAAAAGCATTCAACAAAATTTAACATCCATTCATGACAAAAACTCTCAACAAAATGGGTATAGAGGGCAAGTACCTCAACATAATAAAGGCCATATATGACAAACCTACAGCCAACATCATACTTAACAGCGAGAAGCTGAAAGCTTTTCCTTTATGATCAGGAACAAGATAAGGATGCCCAGTCTCCCCACTTTTATTCAACATAGTTCTGGAAGTCCTTGTCATGATAATTAGACAACACAAAGAAATAAAGGGCATCCAGATTGGTAAGGAAGAAGTCAAACTGTCACTGTTTGCAGATGACATGATATTGTACATAAAAAACCCTAAAGAATCCACTCCAAAACTACTACAACTAATATATGAAATCAGTAAAGTTGCAGGATACAAAATTAATACACAGAAATCTGTTGCTTTCCTATACACTAACAATAAACTAGCAGAAAGAGAAATCAGGAAAACAATTCCATTCACAATTGCATCAAAAAGAATAAAATACCTAGGAATAAACCTAACCAAGGAAGTGAAAGACCTATACTCAGAAAACTACAAGACACTCATGAGAGAAATTAAAGAAGATACCAATAAATGGAAACACATCCTGTGCTCATGGATAGGAAGAATTAATATTGTCAAAATGGCCATCCAGACTAAAGCAATCTACAGATTCAATGCAATCCCTAATAAAATACCAACAGCGTTTTAAAATGAACTAGAGCAAATAGTTCTAAAATTCATATGGAACCACAAACGACCCCACATAGCCAAAGCAATCCTGAGAAGGAAGAATAAAGTGGGGTGGATTATGCTCCCTGACTTCAAGCTCTACTATAAAGCCACAGTAATCAAGACAATTTGGTACCTGCACAAGAACAGACCCATAGACCAATGGAACAGAATAGAGAGCCCAGATATAAACCCACCCATATATGGTCAATTAATATATGGTAAAGGAGCCATGGATATACAATGGGGAAATGACAGCCTCTTCAACAGCTGGTGTTGGCAAAACTGGACAGTTATGTGTAAGAGAATGAAACTAGATTACTGTCTAACCCCATACAGAAAAGTAAACTCAAAATGGATCAAAGACCTGAATGTAAGTCATGGAACCATAAAACTCTTAGAAGAAATCATAGGCAAAAAATCTCTTGAATATAACCATGAGCAACTTTTTCCTGAATGCACCTCCTTGGGCAAGGGAAACGAAATAAAAATGAACAAATAGGACTACATCATGCTGAAAAGCTTCTGTATAGCAAAGGACACCATCAGCAGAACAAAAAGGCATCCTATAGTATGGGAGAATATATTTTAAATGACATCTCCAGCAAGGGGTTAACATTCAAAATATATAAAGAACTCACATGCATCAACACCCAAAAAGCAAGTAACCCTATTAAAAAATGGACAGAGGATATAAGCAAACACTTCTCCAAAGAAGAAATTCAGATGCCAACAGGCACATTAAAAGATGCTCCACATCGCTAATTTATCAGGGAAATGCAAATTAAAACCACAATGAGATATCACCTCACACCAGTGAGGATGGCCACCATCCAAAAGACAAACAACAAATATTGGCGAGGATGCAGAGAAAGAGGAACCCTCCTACACTGCTGGTGGGACTGCAAATTAGTTCAACCATTGTGGAAAGCAGTATGGAGGCTCCTCAGAACACTAAAAATACAAATACCATTTGACCCAGGATTTCCACTCCTAGGAATTTACCCTAAAAATGTAGAATCCCAGTTTCAAGAAGACATATGCACCCCTATGTTTATCGTAGCACTATTTACAATAGCCAAGATATGGAAGCAACCTAAGTGTCCATCAGTAGATGGATGGATAAAGAAGAGGTAGTACATATACACAATGGAATAACAGATCCAGACATTTGCAACAACATGGATGGAGCTAGAGGGTATTATGCTCAGTGAAATAAGCCAGATGGAGAAAGACAAGTACCAAATAATTTCACTCATCTGTGGATTATAAGAACAAAGCAAAAACTGAAAGAACAAAACAGCAGCAAAGAGTGGACTAAGAGTTGCCAAAGGGAAAGGGACTGGGGAGGGTGGGTGGGAAGGGAGGGAGAAGGGGAATAAGGGGCATTACGATTAGCACACATAACGTAGGAGTGGGCATGGGGAAGGCAGTATAACACAGAGAAGGCAAGCAGTGACTCTGTAGCATCTTACTATGCTGATGGACAATGACTGTAATGGGGTATGTGGTGGGGACTTGATAATGGGGGGACTCTTGTAATCACAGTGTTGCCCATGTGATTTTATATTAATGATACCAAAATAAAAAACAATAATCTGTGATCTTTTATACTATCAAGGTATAAATTCCCCCATTTGTCCAAGAGTCCTGAATAATGCCCAATATGCAAATTTGTTATACTTAGAGATCGTACTGTCTACTTTCTATTGTGGTATGTTTATAAAATATCTAGGCATCAATGGAAATAAGAACAATTCCAACCATAGAAGCCATAGACTTACAGAAATGTTAAAATCAACACATTCCAGGGATGTCGGCCCCATGCCTTGGTGTTGTATGTGATATCTATCATACAATTAGTGGGTTAGAATCCTTTGTAACTGTGGAAATCAATCCAAATTAGAAATATTTCTTCACAACAAGGTGGGGACCTAGAAACTAAAATGGATATCCCACAGTGGGCTAGAACTAAATGTACTAACAGACTCAAAACACTGAAAAATAGTTCCCAAATCTGTTTAAAATGAAGAGAAGAAGGTTGGGTAATGTTGGAAGGTTGGCAGTTGGGGGCCTTGGGGTTGCACAATAGTAGCACATCATTACCATCATTTGTGATAAACAGAAAAGGAAGGTTTATATATATGGGAATTATAAAACAATGGCAAATCATTGGAGAGAGGTCTTTGTCTATAGCTTTCCTTACTGAGGAAAAGTAATCAAGCATCAGCTAAGCCTCCTTTCAGTTGTAAAAAAAAAAGTAGCAGTAAGGCATAGCTCTAGGTCTTGTGCTTGCTTGCGTCTTCACTGTCACTTGATGTGAGAGATCATTTATGAGAACGCGGTGTGAAAAAAGAGGCAGAAAGGCATTGCAACTCAATGCAGAATGGTGACCAGGGAGAGCCCACTGAATTAGGAGTAGATGGCATTATTCTACCACCTGCTAATCTTGTGTGAACCTGCAAGTCATTTAAGCTTGGTACATGTCAGTTTCCTCATCTGCAAACTAAGAGAAGTTGTTGCAAATTGTCTGAGTCCATTCCAATGCAAACATACTAGAATCGTATGTGCTACTTCTAGAAGCCCAGGTCACAACCTGTCAACCCCCTGTATAAGATTTTAAATAAAAACCATGGGTTGATTATACAAATTATCATATACAAATTATCATTCGCTCTTCTCATATCCATAGCATATATCAGTATAATGAACAGCCAGTATCAGTAGCATCAGTTATTAATATAATAACATTTTTCTGATACATAAACACCCAGACTATTAGATCTTAATGACCCTTCAGTATGGGGGAAAGGACACATTAATTTCCTATCTTAAATATTGCTGAACCACATTCCATATAACTCAACATAATAAAATCAACAAATTAATATACCTATAATTAATCAGTGTCAATTTCTTCCAATCACAGAAAATGTCAGATATACATATTTTTAAAATATATCTTGTTATTTTTAATATAATCTATTTAACCAAGTATCCAATAAACTGGAAGGATTAAGATGGAAATATTCAATGCAATAATCTCAAAATATGCTGGTCACTACGCTATAAAGCCTTAAATTTTAAGGAAACTTTAGAGCTTATTTTACATAATTTTTTCACCTTTGTGGTTAAAATTCTAATCTGCCACTTCCTCTTATGAAGATCAGGAAGTTACAAAGAAAGATGGCAGAAAGCTAGCCTTACATCTCCACAGTAAAGAATCAAAGGAAACTAAATAATGTACAAAGATAAATAAATCTCTGGTGCCATAAATCTTACTACTTGAACGTGAAGCCTGGATGACCCTGGGGTACAGCCTAAAAATAGGTCTTTAATTCTAATTAACCCTGATTACAAAATGATTAGAAATACAGAGGCCAACCAACTTGGAAATATGTTCTTATACAAGCAGTCCTAAAGCATGTAACATTTTGCACAAAGGAATTAACAAATACTGTTTGTGCTCTTGCTGTTGAGGGAAGTGGGGCAAGATTAGAGGCCACTCACAGTATGGTGTGGAAGTATGGGTTCACTATTCTATGATATGGGGCCTTTATTTTTAATATGGACTATACATTGAAAGTAATACTTTTCAACAACAACAACAAGAGACTGAAAATAATAGCTTGCTACAGGAGAATAGAGAATATAAGCTAACAGAGGAACAAACAGCCCTTCAACAAACAGAAAACACAAGCCCAACATGCATGAGAGAGCCAGAGGACTGAAGCTACGATGACAAACTATTCCAGTTCCCCAGGACTGTCCAGGCTTTACGCCTGTAAGTCCCATGTCTCCAGAAACCCCTCAGTTCTGGGTAAATTGGGACAGTTGTTCACCATAGCTGCAGTGTCTTGCTGCCATTCTATAAAAGCAAAGACAGAAAGGCTTTGTCATCAGTAATGCAAGCCTTGAGAGCTAGAAGCACCAAGCCAATATAGATACTGTAAATCAAGAGACAATGTCAAGACCAAAATGAGATGGTCCTCTTAGACATACTGGTTAAGGACATCAGCAATTGTTTTTTAAGGAAGAACCAGTGGCTATATTGAGAACCCATTACATATTCTCTCTAGTGCCCTATATGTGGCTTTGTGAAACTGGAGTGATAAATGCCTGATTCATCTGGTCCCAGTCCATCCTCTGCCCAACCAGACACAGCACAATGAATCCCTAATTCAAGAACATGGAATTTGCTCAAGACTCAGTGCTAGACCAGAATGTTTCAACTTTAACACGCATTGGAAACACCTGGGATCTTACTGAAATGCAGATTTTGATTAGGAGGATGGAGGTTGGGAGGGACCTGAGAGTCTGTATTTCAAATAAACTCCCAGGCAACTCCCACAAACCACATGGTTGGAGGGGGGGGGAGGTCAAGACTGCAAACTCCAGCAATTGACCAGATGGGGGGGAAGCAAGATGAAATCTATTTGACATACCTGACAGACCTGACTTACGTAACAATACCTACCTTACTGGACTATTCTGCAGATTAGCTGAAATAAGCCACATAAATCTTCTAGCACAGTGCCTGGCACCTAAAACCACATACAGTTCTCATTCCAAGTGGTGGGCTCAATCATTCTTAACCAATTTCCTTATAAATTCAATTCATATTATATCTTCAGACAAACCTGGTTTGCAGAAGTGAGTAAGAAGGGTGAGCTTGTTAGTATGTATACACTCAGTTCTGCCTTGCATAGAGAACAAGGGTCCTGCACAGCGAGATTCAGAGGTGGTGTAGTCTAGCACAGGGCCTCCCAGCTCTGTCAGTACAATAAAATCACATAGACAGCTTGTGAAAGATTTTACCCCCCATTAATTGAATCTGAATCTCTGGAGGTGAGGTCTAGGCTCCCCAGAGTACTGAAACTTTCCAGGTTATTCTGCAATACAATAGAGTTTGAGAACCATAGCCATAATGATATGAACCAGAGATGCCCAGGTGGAATCTCAGTTCTGCTTTGGTAAACTTTCCATGCCTCACTTTCCTAATTCGTCAAATAAGTGTAATAGAAGTAACAGTAATGCCCACCTCAGAGGGTTATTTTGAAAGTTAAACAAATTGACTTACATAAAGACCTTATAACAGTAATAATGTATGACTATAACACATGCCTTTCATCTATCTAAATGGGTAAATGGTACATGACTATTATAATGGAGATCCAGTATCTGTCCAAGTAAGAATTAGCCCTTATAGAATTTGATCATTAAGGTCTGTTTCTATCCAGGACACTACATTTTATACAAGCATTATTTTAGGCCTGGTATTATGTCAACTTAAGATGTTTCCATAGCACATACTATTTGTCAGTTGCTATACTGTGTGAAAGGCAAAGAGATCTAATAAGAAACAAATTCACATATGAATTATTGCTCTACCTTTTACTAAATATGTGATCTTGAGCAAGTTGCTTTACCTATTTTCAACTTGTTCCCCTATTTTTCAATGGGATGATGCTAATACCTACCATTTATGGGTTATTTCAAAGAATGAATTAGTCAATGTGAAGAATTTGGTACTGCACCTGGTACCAAATAGAGGCTTAATAAATTGGGATGGAACGCTTATTAAATATTATTTAATAACACTTATTAAATATGGGTTACCCCAAGTGCTGTGGGGTACAAGAATTAGTGAGATAACCATCCCAGTTTTCACGGTCTACTTGAGAAGACAGGAAACAGAGACATACATCTTACTACTATGTTGCTTCTTCTTTAAACTCCATGTATTACAAACAAAGAGTTAGCATCTATTTTTGGTAAATTCATCATGTTTATGTGCTCAGTTCCTTGATAGGGTACATCTGGGGGAACTTCAGACTTTTTTGTGCATGATTGGTCACTGTTTTGATTTTTGGTTTGTAGGGGTTCAGTTGCTTTCACTTTGTTACAGTCTTTAAACAGACATGATTTGGCAGATGTTTCGAGCAGTAGGTGTGTCTCACTTTTGATGTCTTTGGGGACACAGAGTGCTTGAGTCCTTGGACAGCATCTTTTTATAGGTCATATTCTCTGATAGTGATGCAGTTCATGAGCGTTAAACAATGTCACTCCAAATTACGTAAGAGGCCATTCTTCAGGAAGCAGAGTGAATTAGTATGAGAAAAAAGCAGCGGATTCCACATGAGTCTTGTCCAACTCCACCAGACCAGGGGCAAAAGTGGTTGGGGAGTTAATAGTGGAATCTCAAATGGATCCTGTAATCTGCTTAGAACTTGGAAGAAGTCTTAAACCAGATAGTTCCCAGATGAACAGGATTCATGATGTATGGGTTGGATTCCCATTTAGACCCTTCCTAGGTATTTCATTGCATTAAATATCATTTAACATTTAAGGATATTTACAAAGAGTATTTCCACCACCATCTCCTTAAATCCTCACATCGCTCTGTGCAATATTACTATCCTTATTTTACAGGCAAGTAAGTTAAAGCTCAGAGTTTCTAAGTAATCAAGGCTTAGATATTCAGCTAGTCTGCAATAGTACCATCTATGAGCCCAGTTGTGTCTTGTATCCAAAGACTGTACTCCTCCCACTAAATATCAATAGTAGACAAGCCATTTTACCTGCCTGTGTCTCAGTTTCTTTACCTCTTGGACTTGCTTACCTCAAAGTAATAACATGATGAAAACATGAGTTAATGGAAAGGAGCTTTGAAAGCATAAAGTCCTGTATCAGCCTAGAGTAGTATCATGATATTTCAGGAAGCGTGGGAGTGGACCAGGACTAGGTGTGTATATAAGTCAACCCACCCTCATTGAAGTCCACAAACCAGGCACTCTGAAGCTTTAATTATTTCTTTGGTTAACACTCTGCATTTCTTAAAGCCTCCTGGAATATTTTACTTGCACTTGCCAATTTTTTAAATCACACTTGGGCTGAATCCAAACCTGAAAAAATTTCATCTGGAAATGGGTTTTCTTTTTTTCACTTTCATAAACTTCAGAGCATAAAGTACGCTTTCACAGAGAATGAAAACAAACTTTACACTGGAAATCATGTCGTAGACAGGCATGGGGCTCTGCTTCCCAGCCAGCCCTCCAGAGCTGGATAAGCAAGGGATGGACTCTGGTCTCAGAGAACAGCCTTTTAGGATAGATGACCTTACTTTATACAGCATTCCTGCTAAGGGAATTGTGACTGTCTTGGGCTTGCAATGAACTTAGAAGAACACTGGAGCTTGGTCCCATCTGACCATATAGTTTAGGAGGATACCTTCTCCAATTACCCAAAGGAAACATGGGCTACTTGTCAAAACTGGTTTAAGCCAGTTGGGCCATTAAACCTGAAATCCAGGGCTACTAAGAAGGTGGAGCAAGTAGGCCCCATGCCAACAGGTTTTCAGCTCCAGGTGGACTTTATCTGAACAAGACCATAACCTCTTTCAGCTACTTCCTTCCTTTAATGCTTCTTAGTAAATTTGAAACAAGTGACCCCCAAGCCACAGGGATTAATTCAGAGCTACTATTATCTTGTATATCAACTATACTTCAATTTAAAAAAAAAGAGCTGCTATTACCAAACATATTGAAATGTAGCCTTCCCTTTTTGGTCCTGCCCCCATCCTAGATCCTAGATTATGCCCCAAATATACTGTGACACCTGCAGATATCCAAATGTGCCATGGTCTCGGTTGGCTCCATGCTTTTGGACCTGAGAGACCCACCCTGAATTCTCCTCTTTACTGATCCATCACCACCCTCATCTGTCTTTATGATTCAGAACATAGGTCAGATGCTTCTTCCTCTGGTAAGCTCTCCCTGATTCCTCAGACTGTTCCGGGACCCCTGGTCTGTGTTCCCAATGCACTAAGTGTTTGCTTCCGTCTCAGTATCTAACTCCCCATTCCTTACCTGTATTTCCCTGCATTCAAGCAGTTGTGAACTCTTCAAACATTCTGATACAGTCTTCTCTATGAGGTTGAATGAAGAATGACATGCAGACAAACCATTCCATGTCTTTAAGGTAGAAAAAAACTGCCAGTTATTAAGTGCTTTCAATATACCAGGCACTTTGCTGGTACTTCAAGTGCCTTATCTCATCATGTCATCCCAAATATGAAATATCGTGAGACTGATATTATCATCAACATCGTCATTTTATAAGTAAAATAGCTATCACTCAGAGAAACTGTGTGATTCAGAGGGACTGTCCAAAATCACACCAAGAGTGTGATGGAACCCCAGGTCTGTCTAACTCCAAATCTCAAGCCAGTTCCATGTCATCATGCCGCTTCCCTTACTTCTGAGGAAGAGCACTGGATTCATGTTTTCAGATTTGTGTTTTGGGGTTTGAATCAAGCCCAGTGCCGTATACACTTTCATATTTCCTTGAACAGGATGTGGATGCTGTGGTGTGTCATCCAGAATCAAGGCCCTCATTTCCCCCAGCTAGCAGGAATGGTGACTGCTGATGGCAATTGCCATCTTTGAAGGCAGCTACTTCACCCTTCTGAAACTTTTTTTTGCTCCCTTCCTGGGGTCATTCTGGTCCAATAACTGGTCCACATGAAGGCACAACAGCTCCTCGCTTCAATTCGGGAAAATTCTGCAGGTCTATCCCAGCTCCAGGATGGGCTGAGACTTTTGTTGCACCGTTTTACTGTTCAATTTCTCCCTCTGCCCAGTCTGGTTCCCTCGCTCTATTACAGATGTTGTTCCTGAGGCTGCTACTCAGTGAACTTCTGCACGCAAATCCACATCTCAGGAAGCTCAGCTTTAGATAAGACAGTATGGTGTCCCTGACTACAAGTAACTAATCTGAGTAAGAATTTGCAAGCAAGCTTTTAGCAATGGTTTAAGGATGGGAGGAATGGTTCAGAGAGGATGCAAGTCTCTCCAAGCTGACTCTCTGACCCAGGAAATGCCATAGATCATAACATTGGAGAAGCATTCCAGCCACTGCTTTGGGGTGAAGATCAGCCCCTGATGTCATTACCCTGTGGCCAGGTCTCATCCCTTTCCTAAGCCTCTGTTTTGCATGGAGCTCCAGAACCACGGGATGGGGCTAGCTTTTCAGGTGGACTATCTGTGGTTGGGGAGGCACCAGCAGCTCGCAAAGTCAAACTAGTCCCCTCACTGAGATTGTGTATCTAGTGGCAGTCTCTGTTGTAGAATAATGAAGACCATGTTCTCAGCAGAGTAAGCCCCTGCTATGCATGCCAGGCAATATTTTAAATAGATATATTTTTAACCTGGACTATGCTTAAATAAAAGTAGCTAACAGTATGACTGGGAAACAAAAACCACACCCTATGCACATTTAGCCATCATGCATTCCTTATTAGTTCTGACTGACACTCATAGTTTCAAATATCTTGCCTCATTGTCATAGCTTAGGTGAGATTATATTGGAAAGATATAAACAGTGTGTACCTAGAAATGGCAGAAGGTTTCATTTCTGGAGAAGAGATGACTCAGGTTGATATATGACCATTGTAACACCTTTATGGAGTTCTTACTGTATGCCTGACAAATACTTATGTCATTAAATTGTTTTTAATTCCACAGTTCTTTTCTTCAAATGCCACCAGATTCACTGGGCATTAACTACTCAGACATCAAATGCTAAGCAAATTCTAAGCTTTATCTCTCAAGAGCTCTGCAGAATAGGCTCTGCCTCCCTCTTCCATTTTATGGATGATAAAAATAAGGCTTACCGTGTTTAAATATCTTACTCTGGGCCACACAACTAGCAAATGTTTGAGCCACATTTCAAATCCAGATCTGTGAAACCCTTGTTTTTAATCACTGCACATTCACAGACTACCTTACACAACGTAACTCTCTTTCTCTCTGTTGGGATAGCATTTGGAAGAGAGAGGGGAACTGATCTGTATGTCGCTATTGAGTAGTCCCAGGAAAAATGAGAAGAAATTACAAAGAATGTAGATAGAGACCTCAAACAAGTGATTAGGGCAGGACCCAATTCAAACTGATTGAGGTCCAACATCGAGGAGCAATTAGACACAGCTAGATACAGATGCTCAAACACTGTGGGCAGGCATATGTGTTCTTCTGTTGGCTTCATTCTCAGTTAGACAAAGATGGCCACAAGACATCCAGGCTCACACATATCAGTGTAGCAGCCCCATCAGGGAGGGTATTTGCCCTTTCCTAATTGCTCTAGAAAAATTCCAGGATTGGCTCTGAGAAAGCTGGTTTCCATCACATACCCACCTCTGAATCAATCATTATGATTAAGAGCTGCTTTATAATCACTGGCCAGGACTGGGTAATGTGTTCACTCTGGAATTAGCCATTTAGCTAGGATCAGACCCTTCTTTCCAAATTACCTTGACTGAGACAAGGGAAGGAGAGATTCTCCAACAGAGAGGTTAGCAAAAGGAGAAGGAGAGATCCAAGAAGGCAAAAATGGCAGGTGCCTTGTACAATAAAAAGTAGATTTTCACACCTTGCAGTACACTTTGTCGGAGCCCTATTCATATCTCCTCACTTCTTACAAAGTCTGTGCACAGCAGCCCAACAAACAACAAATGCCCTGCTCCTCCGCTGTAAGGCTGAAGGTTGTTCTGCAAGTCTGGCTTGTCACTTGCATGGGAATTAACTCTCCCCAGGAGCAGATGCAGCCAGTAACCGTGCAGCCGGGTGGCTGTTTACCCTCACAGCCTCATCCCTCAGGTTGGGTCATGCTGAGGCTCCTGGAGTTTCTCAGCAGCTTTAAGCCCCACTAATCTAAACCAATAACTTGACTGAAATATACCCTGTATTCATTTCCCTGTCAGTCTCCTGTATCGATTCTCCACATCCCTCCTGTATGTACTAGAATAACCATCCAGATAAACTAATTGCACTTAATCCTTGTCTCACAAGCCACAAATGATCAAATAGGGTGTTGCATGAGGTAGTGAAATCCTCAGCAGTGGAATTTTTCGGTCATGAATGTCAGAAGGCATTTGGGGAGATTTGGGAGTAAAATGGGTGATTGGTTGAAGGACCCACATTAGACCTGGCTGTCCCTTTTAATGCCAAGTCAAATCATTCCTTGCTTCATTTAGGACAACTTTACCCTTACAGAAAAAGACATTTCTGAATGCATGCTTTGGATTTTGAAATTTATGAATGAGATAGTGTGAAGTTCACTGGGGAGGATTTTTTTTCCTAAAGGTTATTGGAAAGTACAATGTTCATCTCCTTTTGTTGTAGCACATTCTTATAAAGTGAGCGTCTTTGTTCACTCTGCTCTTCCTTAGCTTAGGAAGGGCTCAAGGATATCAGAACTGTCATTTCCTTAGTCCTGACTAGTTTTAAATTTTGACACCCACCATCATCCAGGCAGAGAAAGAGCATTCACAAGAGAACCTATAAAACGCAAGATGTGTGCAGGTGCCGTGAAAAAGTAGGTGAGAGGTGTCTTCATCTAAGGTTCTTTGTGTCTGTTTGGACATGTGCCCAGTACACAGAAGTGTAAAGGAAGTGATCGCTCTCAAAATAAACATATCAATCACAAAAAGATAAAGAAAATAACTATTTCGCCTTTTGATGTGTGAAAGAATGCATGTCACATGGAATTGATTCCCAAAGGATGTCTTTTTATTTCCCAACTGGCACCTTTCTCCAACTCATAAAAATATTAATAATAGACAAAATTTGTTGAGTGTTAATTATGTGCTGGGCACTGTGAAAGCTACTTACTAAAAATCATTACAATGAATCCTCCCAAGAAATATAAAAGTACATATGGTGTTAACATTTTAAGTTCACAAAGGAGTGAGATAGAGATCTCTGATTCCAGTGGTATATGAGTTAGTAATTAACTGTTTAGCAAACCACGTGAAAGTGAATGCTTAAAGCAAAGAACACTGATTGATATTGCTCATAAGTCTTAGGACAGCTGGGCCATTTTTCTGGTCTCAGTGGGGCTCCCTCATGCATCGAGGGCGGCCGTAGGTTGGGTAGACAGCTCTGCTGATCTTGTCTGTACTCACTCACATGTTCGGGGCCTCTTGGTGGTTGGCTGATGCAGGATGTTCTCGGTGAGACAGCTGGGCTCTCCTCCAGCTGGTCCCATCCTTTAGGAGGCTTGAACAGATTTGTGTTATATGCACACAGGTTATTGATGTTCCTCTTTTAGGGGTTAGCCAGAGCCGTCCCCAAGCTCTTATCAAGCTCCAATCCAGTGGTGTGGTGGGGGGTGGGGGGTGGGGAGTAAGGGGGCGAGAAGGGAGGAGAAGAGAAAAGATGAAAAAAAAGAAAAGGAAAGAAAAACAAAAAGAAACCAAATGGACTAGTGACCAGTGTCTGGAAGACTAAACCCCAAGTTAAGTTGTAAAATGACTGACTGTTCTGAGAAAAAAATGACATAAATTCCTCCCCATCCCCAAAGCAGAGTACAGTGTGAATGAGAGACAGAAGAATATGGAACTGCTGACTTCCTCAGATTGTTCACTGTTCCACTGAAAAAGGGGGAGCTCTCACACAGCCAGTGTGAGACTAGCAGATGGTAAGAAAGCATCTCATATTTTGAATGATCTTCCCTCTTTTCCCATGTACGTTCCAGTCCAGGACATGGAAAAAATAGCACATAGGTTCATCCATGCATTCACTCAGCAAATAGTATGTGCCATACCCTTTTTCAAAATACTAGAAATAGAGCTGAGACCAAACTAGACAAAACCTACCCTTATAGAGCTTACTTGCAAATGGGACAATTGGACCTCAAATAATAAAAGCAAATCCAAATATAGTGTGTGACATAATGATACCTGGTACATGAAGCAGATGAAAGGGAACAGGGGCCTTGGAGGGGGGATGCTGTTTAAGATTAAGGAAGGTATCTCTGAGACAGTGACATTTTCAACAGTGACCTGAAGGAAGCAGGGCCATCTGGGAGAGGCAGTTCAAGCAGAGGAAACCTCCCCACAAAGATTTGGAGGCAGAAGTTTGCATGATTTGTTTCTGGGATAACAAAGGAGGCCTTGTGACTGGAGAGCAAGGTGATAAAGTCAGAGACATAGCAGGGCCACATTAATAGAGACTTCTGGGTCATTGTAAAAACTTAGACTTTTTATCAAGAGTAAAGGGAAAAGCCACTGGAGGGTTTGAGCTGGGTGTAAATCATAGGATTTACGTTTTAAAAGAATCATTTGAGAGCTATGGTAGGAGTAGACTGTAAGTGAGCCAAAGGCAGAATCAAGGAGATCAGGATCTCCTGATCCACTGAAATACTCCAAGAGATGATGGTGGCTTACAGGAGAGTGGTAGCACTAGAGATGGTGAAAAATAAGTGGATCCTGGACAGACTTTGAATACAGAACCAATAAGATTTGCTAGTGAATTAGATGTGTGAGCAAAAGAAAACAGGAGTGTTTGGTCTAATGCGAGGATGGATTTACCGTTTAGGATATGGAGAGGGTGCAGAGGAACAGGCTGGATATGGAAGAAATTGGGAGTTTGTTTTGGCAAATTCTTTGAGACATTCATGTGAAAATGTCAAGTCGATAATTGGATATAATTGTTGGCATTCACAGAGGAGACCCAGACACGGTATATAAATTTGGGAGCCATCAGTGTACAGATGGTATGAAGGCCATGAGACTCTGTGGCAATGTGTGTAGATGGCGAAAGGCGATCCGGAAGTGAATCCGACAGTGCACAGAAGTATAGTGATTGAGGAGCTGAGAAGCACAGAGCAGAGGGATTTTAGATGGCTCCAGGGGAGAAGATGAGAATGGTACCCTGGAAGAAATTAGAGAATCTTTTCAATGCAGAGGGAGTGGTCACTTGGTCAAATGCTGCCAATAGGTTAAGTAAGATTAGGAATGAGATTTGTAACATGCAGGTCTTTGGTGACATTAACAAGAGATGTTTTTATGAAATGGTAAGGATATAAAACTGCCTGGAGTGGCTTCAAGGGAGAACAGGAGGCAGATGTAAAGGCAGTGAGAATAAACATTTCTTTGGAGTTTTGCTAAAAAGGGGGGCAGGAAAATTTGGCAGAAGCTGGAAGGAAATGTGGCCTCCAGAGAAGAAATTTTAAAGATGGGAGGAATTACACACCATCTTCATTTGCTAATAGAAGCATTTGCATAGGAGTGATAAGGGGTGCTTAGGGGGGCAATGTACTTGAGTGGGGCAAGACGGGAGCAGTTCTGATGCAAAACTATAGAGACTGGCCCTGTATGCAAACACAGATTGTTTATTCACACTAACTGGGAGAAAAGTGAGTATATAGTGAGGTACATACAAGGTAGAGGTGGAGAGAGTGTGAGACAACGGTCTTCTGCTTCCTTCTATTTCCCCAGTGAAATAGGATACAAGATCAAGAGATTGTAAGTCACTGTGCAGTCAAAGCTTTTTGGAACCAAGGTCCTAGGGTGAACAGATTGGAAAGGCAGAGTGTGGTGGTAGGAGGGAAGCTTGAAACAGATGACAGAGAGGGGATGGTTATTTTAATGCCAAAATCAAGGAAAGATACAGAGGAGGTAAAAGATTATCCTTCTGAGGAAGTATTGTTTTCCTTGAAATCACCAGTTCATGATATAAATACTAATTAAGAATATAAGAATGAGTCAGGACTTGAAAACTTTAAAGAATAAGGGGTGGGGGTTGCAAATTCCATCTCTGAAAATTCCTATAACATGGAGAGATGATGCATGGTATAGATTGATGACGTAAATATAAACTTCAAAGCGGTGTTTTAGAGAGGAAGGAAAGAGTCTGGAAGCAATAATCAGGAAACAGGAGGAGATCTATCCCACCTCCAGGCTCATGATAGAAGGAGGCAAAAAAAATTACAAATCGAAAGGGCTTTGTGGGTACACAGGATTCCCAGGGGTATCTAAGCAAAAAGTTATAACAGAATTTACAAAAAAAGACTTTAAGAATAGATGGAGATGGGTGATGGCTGACTTGGAATGGCGAAGGGCACAGTGGGAAAGTTCAGGAATTGGGAAGAGGTGAAGTTGGGGCCAGGTTACATTGTAAACAGAGCTGTATTGGCAGAATGGAGGAGAAAGAATGACTGGAGTGTCTAGGGCTTCTTAGAGTGTCTGGTAGAGATAGCAATCAAGTCATAATCATCTTCAAGGCACTGAAGGTGGTGAGGCTGTGAATGTAGGGGAAGGCAGGGTGCAGGGTCCTTCCCGAAGCACCGAAAACTCCAGGGCACTCTCTTCTCTCTCCTACCAATAATAATATGGAAACAGGGAAGAATTGGTGTTAGTATGAAGCCTGGGCCCGCTTTTCATTCTTGTTGATGTTCTTTGCTTGGCTCATTCACCAGTTCATTAAACAAACATCTATTTGGATCCAGACTGAAAATGCCATAGACAAAAATCAGATTAGTCTTTCATGACCCCTTCAGCATATTGGGGAAAACCTACTTTATTCATTCATATTTGTAGGGTGACATGATCAGATTTGCATTTTTCTCTTTAAAATTCTTCTGGCTGCACTATGGAAAGTGGATTCATGTAGGGCAAGAGTGAATCAGAGCTGGGATGGGATGATATAGCCCAAATGAGAAGTGAGAGAACTTAAAGGAAACTTACGGATATATAGAGAAGTAAGTGGATTTAAGATATATTTGCAAGATGTGCAAAGCACAGGACTTGTGATGAAATGGGGATGAGGGAAGTGGTCGTGTCCAAGATGATTTCTACATGTTTAACTTAAGCAACCAAATAAGTGGTGATGTCATACTCTGAGATTGGAAGCAATTTAGAGGAAAAGAATATGAGTTAATATGAAATATTCAAATGGAGTTGAAATAGTTATCAAAATATTAACACCTTATATTTGTTACACGTTCTACTATACACCTGTGCGCTTGACAGTTATTAACTCATTGAATGGCACAACATTACAAGATGGTACAAATTCCTTCCCGTCTGACAAAGGAAAAAAGGGAGGCTCTGACTGATTCAATAACTCCTCCTGACAAGGTCACACCAGCTGTAAATCCATCTGCAAACCCAAGGCTGACTCACTTATTCTATACCATCTCTCTAGGGGTGGCTTAAATATCAGAATCTGAATATCTAATAATACCTCAGAGAAGGGGCTGGACTGGAAATATAAACGTGGGATATAATCAGAGACAATATGACCCAAAGAAAAAGTCTACACTTAGAAGAACTGTCAAGAGCCTGAGAAATTGGAAAAAGTTGGAATAGTCCCAAAATTAAATGTTGAGAAATGTTTGCTTTTGAAATGGGGTTGTATTCGTTTTCTAGGCTGTAACAAAGTACTACAAACTGGGTGGCTTGAAACAGCAGAAATTATTTTCTTATACTTCAGGAGACCAGAGGTCTGAAATTAAGGTGTCATCAGACTAGGTTTCTTCTAGGGCTCGGAATATAACCTGCTCCGTGCCTCTCTCCGAGCTTCTGGTGTTGCTGGTGACCTTTGGTGTTCTTGGCTCATAGATACGTCACTCCAATGTCTGTCTCCATCTGCATATGGACATTTGAAGAGATATTTTTCCTTATGTCTCTGGAGCAATCTGCATCTCCAAATCTCTTTCCTCTTGTAAGGACATTAGTATTTAGATTCAGGGACCACCCTATTCTAGTGTGACCTCATCTTAACATACATCTGCGAAGACCCTATTTCCAAATAAGGTCACTTCCACAGGTTCTGGTGGACATGAATGCTGTTAGGGACACTCTTCATCCCACCATGGAAAAGAAAGATGACATTATAACAAAACCATTTTTATTCCACCTGGATTATGCACCAATACTTTCTAAGTTTTTTAGATCACTTAATTTGAGCTCATCAACAAAGTCCCAATTTCTTCCTCATCGTGAATGGTTTTCTTCCTAAGTACAGTTCTGTGTTCCTGCCTTTTGCCAGATGATCACATCGCTTTTCTCTCTAGGTCAGTAGTTATCAACTGCGTTAAAACAATGGATACTGGTTCCAACCCCCAGAGTTTCTGATTCAGTAGTTCAAGAGTGTGGGCTCCAAATTTGCATTTTTAATAAGTTTCTGGGTGATATTGATGTTACTTGCTTTGGACCACACTTTGAGAATCATTGCTCTAGACTCTAAGAAATCTGCTTTCTACAATTCTACACTTAGAGAAAAGACTCCACGGTTATGTCAATTATGTATTTCTCTGTTGCTTCCACATCGTTAATGACGACCGTAGAGGAAAAGAACCTGATTTGGAATGGTGACACTTATGCTAAGGTTGTTATCACAATAATGATAATTATTGTGCAGCAATTCTTATGTAATTTTAATGTGACTGTGATTTGTAAAGTGCCTTTAAAATCCTCTATTTTATGTAATTTTTGCACTAGTGTTAAACTGGATGTTGTTACCCCAGCTACTGAGGAACACGTAGCATTCAGAGGTGTACTGCACCTGGAGGACCGTCGTCCCCACCTGGCAGTAAAAGCTGTGTTACAAATTTCCTTCTACAGCCAGTGCAATCTCAGCCACTTGGCAGCATTTAATAGCTTTAGAACCTGAATTTTGATGAAAAATATCTGAGTCGTGCTCATGGAAAATCACTACAAATTGAGAGAACCAACAGGTTTGTTTTGCATTGCATTTTTGCTTCGGGCAACATCTCCAAGGTGGTGGTGGTGTTTCCCTGTGTTCTTCCTCTTATCCTAATAAACAGCTTATCAGCCTAGTTCATCAGAGTAGTCTGTTCCCTCTGTTTGTCCAAAAGACAAGTTTTGTACCTGCTAAGGCACATTTCCAAACACTAATCCTCTGAAGTTAATTGGTCCCTGACTCTTCCTTCCGAGGACCAGGGCAGGTAAACATGATGAAAGTTGTGTTCTGTCCGTGTTGCTCCAATCTTTCTCTTTGCTAATGTTTCCTCTTTTCAGCATCACATATCTGACAAATGACATACCTGAGACTGAACCTGTGCAGTCTGTCTCCACACCTGGGCCTTAACCAGCCGCCCGTTTGCTCCCATCCCCCAGCAGCTCTTCGTTTCCCATCAGAATCTTGCTGAATTCCTGACCCCAACACTGAAGGTTCTCAGCCAGCCCCCTATACACATTTGCATCTTCTGAATGCTCCTGCAGGGCCAGCTGGTCTAGGTAGAGCAGTTTCTAGCTCATCTCCCATGCCTTTCATGCTTAATGATGGCTCCATGCCTTCCCACAGGTGACATGCTTGGGAGCCAGTTAAAAACACAAGCTTTGGAACCAGACAATTCTAAACATTTTCACTTCTTCCCTTACTTTGTAACCTTGAGCAAGTCACTGACTTCTCTGAGCCACCATTTCTTCATCTGTAAAATGGGTGCAATAATATCAACCTTGCATAGTTGCTGTGAGAATTAAGTGGATATTTTATGCATAAAATAGCATCTCAGTAATTAGAGCTCTCATTACTTGTATCATGCTACTGCCCCATCTAGAGCACTCAGTTTTCTCCCTCTGCCCAAATGTTCCTAAATGCTCACCTCACTTTTTCCTCACGTGAAAACACCCTGAGGAATCAATTCTCTCAGAGCCTGGGTGCACTGTACAACCAGTTTCCTCCTAATTCTCCCACCTAGTGTGCCTCTTTCACATGATATATAGCTCTACAAAGACTCCAATTCTTCATTCAACAAAAATAATAGCCACCATTTTGGGCCCCTAAAACTTGCCAGCCACTGCAGTAAATACCCTATGTGTGGGGCCTCCCTCACTGTCATGTCTGCAAGGATTTGCACAGTCCCTGGCATGCAGCAGGCTCTCAGCACTTACTGAATGAGTGAATGTCTTTATGCATTAGCACAAGAATGTCTAACCCAACAGTGGATGTGTCTGCTACCCTGATTCGCTGCTTGCTGGCTTGGTCTTAGTTATATAAGTCTGATGCTTCTGGAGCTCTCGGTGAACCTCCTGATGGAAATGACTTGTCCTGAGCTGAAGTCTGTGAGTTCTGAGCAGATGACTTGGGAGGCAGCTTACGGAAGGCTCTGGTTCACTTTATGGTGTCTAATTGAATGCCACAATCCACAGCTTTCTTGCTTCCAGTCACAAACTTAAAAGGGAGACAGTTGCCTCCAAGGTTGTGATGAATAGGGTGTGGGCAAATCATACTTCTAGACTGTCACCCAGGTATGGCAGAGACTTGCTACCAGTCAAGGTATTTTGCCAGGAAGTTTCTGTTAATTTACATGTCTTTCCTATAAGGTTCAAACAAACACCCAGGGCTTATCATTTCCAGACATCACCCTTTCCTTCCAGTCATCCCTTGGAACACTACCATCAGCGAGCCTGGGCTCCCCTACCATTCCCAGTGCTCCCCTCTACTCCTGTGAGGAGTGGCCTCTGCGGGGCTCCAGGAAGGTCACACCGTGCAGCCCATCAAACCAGACCCACCTAGCTCCCAGCCAGGCTCACTAACTGTAAAGCCTTTACTGGACTTGAAACTCCTTCCTTAAGTTCACACTGGTAAGCCAGATGCAGTTCTCTGGTGTTTCCAGATGAGGAAAATAACACCATTTATTTCCATTTCCATGCCAGTTACTGTGGCAGTCATGCTCTGCGGTAAGGCTCTGTTTATGAGGCTGCTGGCTGGCATAGGCAGCAAATGACTAATTCTAGCACAGTATTCAATGTTAGTTAAACTGCAGGCAGGGGGAAGAGAAAGAGAAAAAGGAAATAGAACCATCAGCAATTGTTCAGTTGGAAAAAAAAAAGCTATCGGGTACAATAGACTAAATCAGAAGATGTTAATTCAATGCTATTCAGAAAATGAGCCCTGGGGAAATTGAGCCAGTGAAGAAGGGTGCTTGCCCTCCTGGCCATATGGGTGGGTGTGACACTAGGCCGGTCCAGTCCTGAGCTTTGGGAACTCACTCTCCACTCTAGACCCACCTGTAAAACGTGGGGCTGGACTGAAGTAGAGGTACCCATACACTTTTTTACCACAAGGAATATCTCTTTTATTGCTTTAGCCCCTTGGATCCAATGTTTGAAAGGAATTGATCCAAAAATAAATGATGGTACTTTTAATTAGTACTTAGTTCATTTCCCATTGCTTTATTGATTGTATATTGATTAGATAATACAAATTACTAATCAAAACCTCTAATCAATAGGAATCAGACAGTGATTCCAGAATGTAGCACAGCTTAATGTTTTAGTCAGTTTATAGAGTATTAACACATATTAATGTAGAACTTCTTTTAGGCTTTTTTAAGTATTGGGAACCCCTTGTGCCCTCTCCCTCTGGCTCAGTTTTTACCTCTGCTGGTGCCTCATTGTGTGGTCTGAATGAGGACTGTCATGCCTTGTGTTTGTATAGAAATTCAAGTTGTCTCTTTGGCCCTTTTACACAAATGATTTTCAATGCCATACACTTGAATGCTTGCATTACTTTATTTTACCTAATTATGGGAGTTCTTCAAGGTTACTACAATTGGGTTATTTATGAAAATAAATCCTGCATGTTACCAGCAAAGGATGAGGGCCCAAATTCAGTAATGTTCTATGCATTGGCGGCCACACAATACTTAGAAATGTTGCAGAGCTTCCTCTGTGGATGGCTTATGCAGACAACATCACTGGAGAATAATATATTCCACATTTTAAAATTAAAAACTTAATCAAAAAATTAAAATCATTTTACCATTAAAAAAAAGTCTTCGTAGGATTGGTTATACTCTTAAACAGAGGAAGTGAAACCTTTTTAATTTTAACCAATGGTTATTATAAAATCTACCCTTATTCCATTGTACAGAGAGGGAGAACCAAGTCCTGAAAGCCTGACTTGGGTCCCTGGATTTATCTGTGTCTGAGACCAGCATACCTTTCATTGAAAAATCATGTGAACACATTATTTCCCTTTTCCAGAACATGTTTTCAGGATGCTTCTCTCTAACTATGTGAAAAAGTTATTAATATTTTTCTTAAGGGTGCTAGTACAGTCCAGACCACAGTACTACATTTAGGGGTATTAAGTAAATAAAATGTCCTCTGGAAGTTCTTAACACAAATTAATTACTCAATAAATTATTTGATGGAAAAATTCTTCTGGATAGACAATCAACTCTTAATTTTTCACAAATACTCCATTTGGTTTAAAAGAAATGAAATCATGCCTTACATTTTTAATAGCACTTCAGAGTTTTCAAGATACTGACACACTATTATTTCACTTTGTCTACAAGTATCTCTCCACCTCTCCCTGCTATTTCTCAGACTATGGACCATGTAGCCAAACTGAGAGAAGATGGAGTTTGAGAGGAAGGTGTGTATATAGAGGGAGGAATTTTATTCCAAAGCCAAACAGGGATGATTATCTATCCAAAAATATTTATTGGGTCCCTTCTATGATAGGCCCTGGGCTCCATGGTGACTAAGACAAGCTAAGTTCTTGGCTTTGTAGATGGGAAAATGCACAGAACCAGAATCAGCTTCATTCCACTCAGGGCTGGAGAGAGTGACAGGCAAGTGCCCTTTATCTCCTTTGTCTGCCTACAAATGAGCACATCAAAATCAAGTGGAATTAAAAGGGTATGAGTTTGGGACAAAAACCTTTAAAGCTACCACTTAGTCTCTATAGGACTTGAGGCATCATATGACTTATTTAACTTTTCTAATCCTCTAAGGGGACCTACGTGGCTGGGGTACTGGGAAGATTCAGAAAGAAAATGCTATCCTATAAGGTACCTAGCACCTTACAAGGTGTTCAATGAGGGGAAGGATTTCTATTAAGAACAGAAAGAGTCCACTGTTTTTTTCCCATAATGTCCATTTTGTATTGCATAAGCAGTGCTAGAGCACTGCATAGAAATCTATATAAATATTATCCATAATCTCAACATCCTCCCAAAAAACCAGCTTCCATATGCCTGTGTCCTCTTTCCCCCCTTGAACACCAGCATGCATGGCAATTAGGGAGCTAGCATCAATGTGGCGTTTCCATTTACAAAATCATCCTTTTCATCCTGAATATAGCATAAGAATATTCCATATTTACAAAATACATTTGTTATGGCTATCAAACATTATGTGGGCAAGGATTAAAGATGGCGGCGTGAGAGGTGAGACAGAGGCTTCCTCCTAAAACCGCATATAATATGAAAATATAACTAATAGAACTAATCCTGAAAGAGCAACAGGAAAGTGGACTGCGCAAAACTGCATACACCTGGAGAAGAGAATAAACCTCACGGAACAGGGTAACGTACCAAAGGCGTGGCCCAGCAGGAACCAAGCCCTTGCCCTACCCCAGCTCTCCAGAGGGAGGAAGAGAAACAGAGCAGGGAGGGAGTGGAGGCCTAGGACTGCTGAATACCTAACTCTGGTGATCTGATCTGGGAGCACAAACCTACATTTCATGGTGTTTTCATGGTACTCTTGTGATTAGGAGGTTAGAAAGCTGAGACAGGCAGAATACCTGGAGAGACTGAAATTACAGCCACTGTGTAAAGTAAGGATCAATATCCAGCTGCTCTGGGACAAAAGAAAGGTGGGCAGTCTGAGAGACTTCCTAACAGCAAGAGGGCTGCTAAAGGGACAAGGATTGCACAGAGCTTACTGCTCAGGAGAAAAGACAGGGAGACAAAATTGTCCAGGTGCACTCTGCCCAGCAGGATGGGAACTCTCGTAATCTTCAGGAGCTCCAGCGCCCTGGCTGGCTACACAGCTCCAAGGACCCCCTTGGTGATAAGCAGCCTACTGCACCTTTGTCCCAGCCAGCCCCACCTGGCTTGCAAATCGGCAAACCTTATCCTGGCATTAGGCCAGCCAGAGGGAAGTCCTGTCTACAGCAACTACAAACACAAAGCATAGAGGCTTATACCTGTGTGCTCGGCCCACTGGTTCAGGCAGTGGAGACAGGCATAGCAGCCGGGAAGCAGGAAACAGCTCGTTCCTCCCCCCAGACACCAATACTGCTCCCCTACGACCCCTGATACTGCTTCAGGGGCTGAGCACCTCCAGAGAGTAGAGCTTCTGTGCACTAGAGGGCGCCATATACAAATAGGAAAAGACAAAGGAACATGGTTCAAAGTAAAATTATGAATATCAATACAACCCTTGAGGAAGATTCAAATGAAATTGACCTCATGAATCTGCCAGAAATGGATTTCAAAATAAATATCATTAACATGCTCATGGAGGTACAGAAAAATAATCAAGAACCAGGAAGGAATTCCAGTCAGAGATCCAACCATTATGGAACACAGTATCAGAAATGAAACATACAATGGAAAGTTTTAAAGCAGATTAGATATGGTGGAGGAGACAATAAATGAAATAGAAATTAGAGAAGAGGAATACAAAGAAGCTGAAGCACAGAGAGAAAAAAGGATCTATAAGAATGAAAGAATATTGAGAGAAATGTGTGACCAATCCAACCAGAACAATATTCACATTATAGGGGTACCAGAAGAAGAAGAGAGAGAAAAAGGGATAGAAAGTGTCTTTGAGGAGGTGATTGCTGAAAACTTCCCCAATCTGGGGGAGGAGATAGTCTCTCAGGCCATGGAGGTGCACAGATCTCCCAACACAAGGGACCCAAGGAAGATAACACCAAGACGTATAGTAATTAAAATGACAAAGATCAAGGATAAGGACAGACTATTAAAAGCAGCCAGAGAGAGAAATAAGATCACATACAAAGAAATGCCCATCAGGCTATCATCAGACTTCTCAGCAGAAATCTGACAGGCCAGAAGGGAGTGGCATGATGTATTTAATGCAATGAAGCAGAAGAGCCTTGAACCAAGAATACTTTATCCGGCAAAGTTATCACTTAAATTGGAAGGAGGGATTAAACAATTTTCAGATAAGCAAAAGCTGAGAGAATTTACCTCCCACAAACCATCTCTACAGTGTATTTTGGAGGGAATGCTATAGATGGAAGTGTTCCTACGGTTTAATAGCTGTCACCAGAGGTAATAAAACTACAATAAAGAAAGTAGAAGACTTAATTACTAAGCACCTGCAATATTAAATCAACTATCCACAAAGTCGATCAAGGAATAGACAAAGAGTACAGAATATGATACCTAATATATAAAGAATGGAGGAGGAAGAAAAAGGAGGAGAAAAAAAAGAACCTTTAGACTGTTTGTAATAGCATATTAACTGAGTTAAGTTAGACTCCTAGATACTAAGGAAGTTAACCTTGAACCTTTGGTAACCACGAATCTAAAGCCTGCAATGCCCATAAGTTCATAACTATCGATAATCACCCTAAATGAAAATGGTCTGCATGCACCAATCAAAAGACATAGAGTCACTGAATGGATAAAAAACAAACCCATCAATATTCTGCCTACAAGAGGCTCACTTTAAACCCAAAGACATACACAGACTAAAAGTGAAGGGATGGAAAAAGATATTTCATGCAACTAATAGGGAGAAAAAAGCAGGAGTTGCAGTACTTGTATCAGACAAAATAGACTTCAAAACAAAGAAAGTCACAAGAGACAAAGAAAGACATTACATAATGATAAAAGGGTCAGTCTAACAAGAAGATATAACCATTATAAATATCTATGCACCCACCAGAGGAGCACCTACATATGTGAAACAAATACTAACAGAATTAAAAGGGGAAATAGAATGCAATGCATTCATTCTAGGAGACTTCAACATTCCACTCACTCCAAAGGACAGATCAACCAGACAGAAAATAAGTAATGAGACAGAGGCACTGAACAACACATTAGAATAGATGGACCTAACAGACATCTGCAGAACTCTACACCCAAAAGCAGCGTAATACACATTCTTCTCAAGTTCATATGGAACATTTTTAAGAATAGATCATATCCTAGGCCACAAAAAAAAACCTCAGTAAATTCAAAAAGGTTGAAATTGTACCAACCAGTTTCTCAGACCACAAAGGTATGAAACTAGAAATAAATTATGCAAAAAATGAAAAATCCCACAAACACATGGAGGCTTCACAACATGCTCCTAAATAACCAATGGATCAATGACCAAATAAAAGCAGAGATCAAGCAATATATGGAGACAAATGACAACAATAATTTAACACCACAAAATCTAAGGGATGCAGTGAAGGCTGTGATAAGAGGAACGTATACGGCAATACAGGCCTACCTCAGGAAAGAAAAACAATCCCAAATGAAAAGTCTAAACTCACAATTAGCAAAACTAGAAAAAGAAGAACAAATGAGGCTCAAAGTAGTAGAAGGAAGGACATAATAAAGATGAGAGCATAAATAAGTAAAATTGAGAATAATAAAACAATAGAAAGAATAAATGAAAGTAGAAGCTGGTTTCTCGAGAAAATAAACAAAATAGATAAATGCCTAGCCAGATTTATCAAGAAAAAAAGAGAGTCTACACACATAAACAGAATCAGAAATGAGAAAGGAAAAATCACTACGGACACCACAGAAATACAAAAAATTATTAGAGAATACTATGAAAAAGTATATGCTAACAAACTGGATAACCTAGAAGAAATGGACAGCTTTCTAGAAAAATACAAACTTCCAAGGCTGACCCAGAAAGAAACAGAAAATCTGAACAAACCAATTACCAGCCACGAAATTGAATTGATAATCAAAAAACTACCTAAGAACAAAACGCCTGGACCAGATGGATTTACTGCTGAATTTAATCAAACATTTAGTGAAGACCTAATACCCATCCTCCTTAAAGTTTCCCAAAGAGTAGAAGAAGAAGGAATACTTCTAAACTTATTCTGTAAGGCCAGCATCACTCTAATACCAAAACCAGGCAAAGACACCACAAAAGAAGAAAATTACAGACCAATATCCCTGATGAACATAGATGCAAAAATACTCAACAAAATATTAGCAAACCGATTTCAAAAATACATCATAAAGATCAACCATCATGATCAAGTAGGATTTATTCCAGGGATGTAAGCATGGTACAACATTTGAAAATCCATCAACATCATCCACCACATCAACAGAAAGACAGACAAAAACCACATGATCATCTCCATAGATGCTGAAAAAGCATTCGACAAAATTCAACATCAATTCATGATCAAAACTCTCAACAAAATGGGTATAGATGGCAAGTACCTCAACATAATAAAGGCCATATATGACAAACCCACAGCCAACATTATACTTAACAGTGAGAAGCTGAAAGCTTTTCCTTTAAGATTGGGAACAAGACAAGGATGCCCACTCTCCTCACTTCTATTCAACATAGTACTGGAGGTCCTAGCCACAGCAATCAGACAACACAAAGAAATAAAAGCCATCCAGATTGGCAAGGAAGAAGTTAAACTGTCCCTGTTTGCTCATGACATGATATTGTACATAAATGACCCTAAAGAATCCACTCCAAAACTACTAGATATAATATCTGAATTCAGCAAAGTTGTGGGATACAAAATTAATAAGCATAAATCTGTGGCATTCCTATATACTAACAATGAACTAGCAGAAAGAGAAATCAGGAAAACAGTTCCATTCGCAATTGCATCAAAAAGAATAAAATACCCAGGAATAAACCTAACCAAGGAAGTGAAAGACCTATACTCTGAAAACTACAAGACACTCATGAGAGAAATTAAAGAAGATACCAATAAATGGAAACACATCCCATGCTCACGGATAGGAAGAATTAACATTGTCAAAATGGCCATCCTGCCTAAAGCAATCTACAGATTTAATGCAATTCCTATCAAAATACCAACAGCATTCTTCAATGAACTAGAGCAAATCATTCTAAAGTTCATATGGAACCACAAAAGACCCTGAATAGCTACAGCAATCCTGAGAAGGAAGAATAAATCTGGAGGGATTATGCTTCCCAACTTCAAGCTCTACTACAAAGCCACAGTAATCAAGACAATTTGGTACCTGCACAAGAACAGACCCATAGGCCAATGCAACAGACTAGAGAGCCCTGATACAAACCCAACCATATATGGTCAATTAATATATAATAAAGGAGCCATGGACATACAATGGGGAAAGGACAGCCTCTTCAACTGGTGTTGGCAAAACTGGACAGCTACATGCAAGAGAATGAAACTGGATTATTGTTTAACCCCATACATAAAAGTAAACTTGAAATGGATCAAGGACCTGAATGTAAGTCATGAAACCATAAGACTCTTAGAAGACAACATAGGCAAATATCTCCTGAATATAAGCATGAGCAACTTCTTCCTGAACGCATCTTCTCCAGCAAGGGAAACAAAAGCAAAAATGAACATATGGGAGTACATCAAACTAAAAAGCCTCTGTATGGCAAAGGGCACCATCAACAGAACAAAAAGGCATCCTACAGTATGGGCGAATATATTTTAAATGACATATCAGACAAGGGGTTAATATCTAAAATATATAAAGAACTCACACACTTCAACACCTAAAAAACAAATAACCTGATTAAAAAGTGGGCCAAGGATATGAAGAGACAATTCTCCAAAGAAGACATTCAGATGGCCAACAGACACATGAAAAGATGCTCCACATCACTAGTCATCAGGGAAATGCAAATTAAAACCACAATGAGATATCACCTCATACCAGTAAGGATGGCCACCATCCAAAAGACTAAGAACAACAAATGTTGGCGAGGATGCAGAGAAAGGGGAACCCTCCTACACTGCTGGTGGGAATGTAAGCTAGTTCAACCATTTTGGAAAGCAATATGGAGGTTCCTCAAAAAACTAAAAAATAGAAATACCATTTGACCTGGGAATCCCACTCCTTGGAATTTACCCAAAGAATGCAACTTCTCAGATTCAAAAAGACATATGCACCCCTATGTTTATCATAGCACTATTTACAATAGCCAAGATATGGAAGCAACCTAAATGTCCATCAGTAGATGAATGGATGAAGAAGATGTGGTACATATACACAATGGAATACTATTCAGCCATAAGAAAGAAACAAATCCTACCATTTGCAACAACATGGATGGAGCTGGAGGATATTATGCTCAGTGAAATAAGCCAGGCGGAGAAAGACAAGTGCCAAATGATTCCCTCATTTGTGGAGTATTACAATGCAGCAAAACTGAAGGAACAAAATAACGGCAGATTCAGAGACTCCAAGAAGGGACTAGTGGTTACCAAAGGGGAGGGGTGTGGGAAGATGGGTGGGGAGGGATGGAGAAGGGGATTGAGGGGTATTACGTTTAGTACACATGGTGTGGGGGGTTACAGGGAAGACAGTGTAGCACAGAGAAGGCAAACAGTGAATCTGTGGCATCTTACCACACTGATGGACACTGACTGCATTGGGGTATGGTTGTGGACTTGATATTATCGGTAACAGTAGTCACCACATTGTTTTTTCATGTGAAACCTTCATAAGAGTGTACATCAATAATACCTTAATAAAAAATTTAAATAAAAAGATACATTTTGTGGGCATTATTTTCTAAGTGAACACTTCCATTGCTTCCAATATCCACCAATATAAATAATGCACCAAAGCATAAAATCTGACACTTTCACTCTCCATCCTCAAAACAGGCCTTCAGGATTATAGGCTTAATTTAATTAATATCTCTCAAGGATTGGATTGGAAAATATTATTCCAATTCCCACTGATGTCCTTTGGACAATTTATGGAATTGAGGGAAGTGTGAAGTAGATGAGAGGGAGAGGCTCACCATACGGTGTGAAGGGCTTGGGGGCAGGAAGATAAGACAAGAGGCCAGAAGTGCAGTGTGAAGTGGCTGTGTGGGTGGGTGATTGGAGTTTGCTGTGAGTTTTGGGGGACTATAGCATGTGAGGAAGGGGCTTTACCATGGAGTGTGCAAAGATAGTGGAGCTGTCAGGATTGCAGTTCACTGTGGGTGTAAAAGACTTGTGGGTGGGAAGGATGAGGGCTCACCGCAGAATGTGAAGTGTTTGTAAAGAGGGAAAGTTGTGAATTGCTGTGGGTGTGAAGCCCTTGTGGATATGCAAGGGTTGTTGTCCAGGTGGAGTGTGAAGTGGTCGTGCAGAGAGGACTGGGGTTTAGTGTGGATTGGGAACTGGTTACATGGAGGCAGAACTGGGATACTTTGGGATGTGAAGTGGTCATGGAGAGATGACTGGGATGACTGTTAGGTATGAAGTGGTTGTCGGGGCAGAAGGACTGGAGTTCCCCATGGAATGAAAGGTTTTGGGATTAGAAGACTGGTTACTGTGAGTGTGATTTTGTTTTAGGACTTACTATAGAGTATAAAGTGCTTTCGGGAAGACAGGTACAGGTTTCTTGTGGATCATGAGGATGAGTGGATCGGGGCTTTCTGGGGAATGTGACCTGTTTGTAGAAAGGGAGGATTGGTGATTAACCTGGAATGTAAAAAGCTGTAGGAGGGGAGACATGGCATTTACAGCAGAGTGCTGTAGTCTGTGTGCAGAAGGGAATATGATGCTACTGTGGAATGTGAATTGGCATGGAGGGAGTAGTACCACTGAGGGTGAAATGCTAGCTGCGGGGTGAAGTAATGGGGCCTTTTGTGATTCTGTGGAATGCGGAGTTGTGGGGAGAGAGGATGGGGTTTCCCTGTGGACTGTCACATGACTTTGGGGGTGGGAAGATTGGGGTTCCTGTGACTGGACGGTGTTGTGAGCATGGGTGAAGTGCAACATTTTTGTGAAGAGGAAGGATTAGGATGACTGTGGGTGTGAAAAGTGGTGGGGATGGAGAATTTGGTTTACTCTGGAGCATGAAGGGTTGGCTATTAATAAATTTTGGACAGGGATGACTGGGGTTCCCTGTGGATTGTGAAGTGGTGTTAAGTATCAAAGATTGGGGATTAACATGGACTGTGAAACAGTTGCAGGGAGAAAGATTTGGGTTCAGTGTGAACTGGGAAGTAATTATGGGGATGGAAGATTGTGGATCGCTTTGGACATGAAGTGCTTGGGGATAAGCAAAGATCGCTGTTAACCTGTGGAGTGCAAAATGGTCATGTGGAGGGAGAAGTGGGCTACAGAGGAAAGTGTGAAGTGGTTTTGGAGAGGGAAGATTGGGGCTTACTGTGGAGAGTTATGTGAATGGCTGTGCAGAGGGGGAATAGTGTTTTTTGGACTTTGAGCAATGTAAGAGAGGAGATTAGGGTTCACTGTTGAGTGTGAAGTGGGTGTAGGCTGGAGCAATTGGTACTTAAGGTTGAATTTAAACTGGTTTTGTGGGGAAAGGACTGGGCATATCATGGTGTGAGGTGGGTAGAAGTGTGGTGTGGTAGGGAGGAATGGCCCTTTCTGTGGAGTGTGAAGTGGTAGCAGGGGTAAGAAAGAACTTTGGAGGAGAGAACTGAGGTTTACTCTTTAATATGAAATATATACGGGGAGGGAGGAATGTTAGTTAATATGGAGTGTGAAGTGGTTGCAGGTGTGGGGGGACTGGTGATTAAGGTGGAGCATTAAATGATGTTGTAGTGGGAGAGCTGGGTTTACTCTGTAATGTAAAGGGCTTATGGGGAGAAAAGATTGGGGGTTATTGTGATGTGTGAAATGCCGTGGGAAGGAGGACTGGGCTTTTCCTGGAATATGAAGTGGAATGGGAAGGATAACTGCAAATTACTATAAATTTGAAATGCTGATAGGAATAAGAATTTTACTGTGGAGTGTGAAGTGGCTTGGGGAGAATTATGGTTTACTGTGGAATATGCCAGGTTATTGGGCTGGAGAAGGGGTTTACGGTGGAGTATGAAACGGCTATAAGGAGGGACAATTTTTGCTTAACATGGAGTGTGAATTGGTGGTGGGGGGGAGGATTGCCATACACTGTGGAGTGTGAAGTGGCTGTCAGGGAGAGAACGTGGGGCTTACAGTGGGGTGTGAAGTGATTGTGCCAGTGGAGGTTATGGCTTACTTTGGATTACAACATGGCTTTCAGTATTATTTTTATCCTGCTCTTTTGCTCTCTTTCTCTCCTCAAACTATCTCCCAAACCTGCCTAGACATGTCCCTCCTTGGGACATTACTTAGCAACAAGAGGACCTTGCTATCCCCCCTACACCCTTCCATTCTTCATTTTATTTGAGTGCCTACAATGTGCCTGCCCCAGTCCCAGGAGTAAGAAAAGCAGTGTGAGGACAACACAACTTCCTCGTTCAGGAACTCAGTCTGAAAGCAAGTGAGATGCCTAGGCCCAGAGGAAGCAAGTCATTGAGTCTTGAGTTACTCTAGATTCCACAGAGAGCACACCATCGAGTTTCTACCTCAAGTGTCCACTCCAGTTCTTCAGGATGAAATGACACCTGGTGTATCTTCTGCATAATGAACATGGATCTGGCAGCAGCTCTTTCTTTTGCAATCCTGAACAGAGCATGTGAGGTGTCACAGATCCAGGGATCTTAACACTGGTTTTCCCTCGGTCCTCTTGGACAAGGGCTTTGGAGAGCAGCATAGATTATCCTGGTCAAGAACATAAACCCTGCAGTGGGCTAGACCTGGGCTCCAATCTCAGTCCTACAGCTGTAATGGGCATCTGTCATTTAGCCCATGTGAATACCCTCTCTACATTTTGATAGTTTGCTGCATTACAAGTCTCTTCTTCCCAATGTAGAATTCATTTTCCTTGTTGCAGCATAGGTTGTGTTCATCAGATGGATCCTGGAGGACGTTTTAGGTGCAATGAGGTGGATTTATGGAGAAGGAGGCAGGATTCAGGGAACCCATTCTGTGGGCACAGACTGACACAAGTGTAACCCAGTTCTGGAGCCCTCAGTAGGGGTGGCAGCTCCTGGTTCACTGTGCTCTGATCATGACAGGGACAGCCTCTCTTGTGAGGGTTAGTTCCATGGTGCGGCTCTGGGAGTCTTTCCTGGAAGTTTCACCTAAAATCTATTACTTCAGCCTCTATCAATCTATATCACTTAATGGATATCTTTCTTCTTAGAACAGCTAGATTTAATTTTGTTGTCTGCAATAAAGAAACATGACTACTCTAACTACGAATTCACCTTAAAATTTTGAGCAAATCCCTTGGCCTACAGGGGCAAACAGCCTCATGGTTAAGGGCAAGGAGAAAGACCAGCTGGGTTTGAATCCTGGCTCTGACACAAGTTGCATGAACTTGGGTAAGTTGTTCTCCTCCTTGCATTTCTGCTTCCTCTTCCATGAACTGAGAATAGTGTTGCCTCCCTTATGGGGTTGCTTTGAAAAGTAAAGAGGTGAATTCATATTAGGCACTTAGAAAAGCACTTGTGACATGCGAAGCACTGAAGAAGATTAATTATAATCATCACCCTCTCTGAGCCTCAGTTTACTCTTTTATCAAATTGAAGTGACATAATTCAACTCATAAGTTTGTAGGGGCAATTAGGTTTTAGTGATGCATTTGACAATTCTTGACTTCCTTTGTTCCTGCTTTCCTGTCTGCCTCTTTCCCTCTCTCCCTTCCTCCCTCCCTCCCTCTCTCCTTCCTTCCATCTTCCCTCTCTCCCTTCCTCCCTCCCTCCCTCCCTCCTTCCTTCCATCCTCCCTCCCCCCTCCCCTCCTTCCTTCCTTCCTTCCTTCCATCCTCCCTCCCTCCCTCCCTCCCTTCCTTCCTTCCTCTTCCTTCCTCTGTCCTTCCTCCCTTCTGTCTTTCCTTTCTCCCCTTCTTCCTCCCCTCCTTGCTGTTGACCAAAACCCAAGGACTACTGAAGGCAAACCTGACCACTTACCAATTTTGAACCGTTTCCTTTCCTTTGGGCCTTTTAGAATTAAAACACCCCAAAGGAATGCATAACCCAGGGAGAGACAGAGACTGAGAGTACTAAACAGCTATGTGAGTTGATTGAGTTAAGTCTACTTTAAGGAGTCAAGAAGTTAATATTGTTTAAGCTCCCCTTGGGCAAAGAACTTCCACCAAATTTTTGTTGTTTTGCTTTCTTCTTTATCTGAATTTTAAATGTCTTTCATGTACTTTTTTTTTTGCAATGTTCATAGTTTTGGTTTTGTTTTGTTTTTTCCATTTTGTAACTTGAATAATGCCTTGTAATTAGGCAGAAGTTTTTCTTTTTTATTCTCAATAAATATGTGTCCCGCTAAGGAAGGTATAGCTATTAGAACATTAGCTCATTCCTCAGGCAGTTATCAGAAACACTCTGAAACACCTAGAATTTTGGAGAAAACAATAAAGAGACCTGAGGTCAGCAAAATATTTGACAGTTGGTCCACTGACATCATTTTTTTCCTCAGGTGAATTTTATCCTCTATATGAGTTAGATTGGTTGTTACTGAAAGCCATGGAAAACCCAACTCAGCTTGGTGTGGGGACCAGGAGGAAGTTGGCACAAGTGCAAGATTCATTCATGGTTTGAAGCAGCCTTATTTTCATTAGTTTTAGTTGCATCAAAGCAAGATAGCAGCTAGTGACTACAGCCCTATGTTCTCCTAAGCTTATATCCAGCAGAGAAGGTAAAACTTCTCTTCCCTCAAGATTCTCACAAAAGTCTCAGGCCTGTCAGTGGACTGAACCAGGTTACATGGTTGTATCTGGAGCAGTCACAGGAGTTGGGGCAATGCCATGTTTTGATGGTCAAGGCCTGAGTCATATCTCCACCCAGAATGTGGATGGAGAATGGGGAGAGGGTGGTACCCCAGTGGAAAATAAGAAAATTGTTACCAAAATAAGCAAGAAGAGATCCTGGACAGACCCATAAAAGCAATTGTCCACCACAGACATCTCCAGGTTATGTTTGGACTGTCAGTTAAAAAAAGTGCAGGTCTTTGCATTAAAAAGTAAGGCACACGTTGTTCTCATTGATGGATGTGCTTATTAGTTCTCTAACTACACACTGGTCAGTGTGCTGAGAATCCTGAGATTTCACAGTCATTCTCTAGACCCGTGATTTCCACCCAGGAAGGACATATCACACACAGAGTGGAGATGCAGGAAAAGGCAACTGAAAATAGTTGAGCAGGATGTTTTTATATAGGTTGGGAAGATGCCCTTAATAGTACGTACATGTCTGTCAAATAAAAATCGAAACCGTATTATAATAGAAACCACAACAGAGAAAGGAAGATAATGTGTCTTAGCTAGCAGCAATGGGCTGAAGAAATAAGTCTGCCATATCAGTATATCATCCACGGGAGGAGCATACTCCAGGAGAGGAGTGTGCTGGAATTTCAGTGGCATGAGATTATTGCGTAAAAGGGCTGTCACTTTTTATTGGGATATGCCATTTTAGATTTGCTTTACTGCCAATTACTCTTCATAATGATTCCTTCACAGCCTTTACTTTAGGTTGTAATTATTTATTCTTTTCACCTGTTTGTTGACTATCTTCCCCATTAGACTAAATGCTCTGAGTACAAAGATCGTGTCTGTTTTGCTTTCACAGTATATCTGGTCCCTGATGTTCGGAAGGAGCGCTAATTTAGTCAGGACAGGACAGGCTCTGCTGTGGTAATAGACAAATCTCCAAATCTAAGTGGTTTAGAAAAATAAAGGTATTTCTCATCATACAAAGTCCATTTCAGCTTGGACAGTTTTCCTTTTTCTTATAGCCATATATATCATTTAGAACACATGGCCTCCAGGGTCATGAAAGCAAAGAATGAGAGGGATAGGGAAAGGTTTTAACTCATTCAATTTATAAGTGACCCTTCCTCTCAAGTCTATTGGTAAGATAAAGTCACATGGCCCCAGTCTAACAGCAAAGGAGGCTGGGAAATGTAGGTGATGATGGATGTATAGAGAGTGTCACTGGCCTAACACCACAATTACTCCCAACTTTTCTGGTTTAATGATGGCGTATTTACCTTGAACTCTAAGGCCTCTCTCCACTCTCTGTCTTACCCTCCATTGGGAGGGGAAGTAATTTTGCTACTGGGACATTTGGGAGAAGGTCCTAAAGCTTCTGAGAACAATCCTTCCCCTTCTTTTATTCTCTGGGGCTGTATCTGAAAACACAGAACATGTATTCTGCACATGCTGCAAATTTTTCTGAAGAAAGATTCCCCCAGTGCACACAGATGTGGGAGACCCTGTGATGGTCTAGCAGTGCCTGAGAATGGATGAATACATTAGTGTTATTCTGAGTTTTGGTGTTAGGAAAGCCATTACTCGGTTCCCTTTACCCTTATATCCTCAGTGGCATTACCTCTAATAGTGGTGGTAGGGTAACCTCCATCCACCTAATTTCAGTGCCTTTCTCCCAGTTGGTTCTGAACTTAGGCAGGAAATAAGAGGGGTCTGGATAGACCTGGCAGCCCGGCGCTGGTTTGTTCAGTCTTCATAGGTATTCAATAAACAGTCAGTGAATGAATGAACCTAGAAGGCACTGGAAGGACCATCTGGTCCATCTTGCCTTTACAGAAACTCTGAGAGGTCATCTGACTACACAGTAATGTCTATCATGACAGCTGATCTCCCAATCTCTCCATCTAACATGCACTGTTAATACAATACCCAGAGAGAATGTAAAGGTGTATCTATTACATGGACATTCTCTCCATAATTCAGAGACCTTTCCCAAAGGAGGAAGACTTTAAAAAAAAGATTAAACTCCTCCAAGTACATTACATACTGTTCTTTTTCCAGGAAGTTGGGGCAAGAGGGGTGGTTATGGGGGGGGTGGAGGGTAGTAAATTCTTTCCCTCTCCACTCCTACCACCCAAACTATTGAATACTTTTGGGTGAATCATTCCCAATCTCAACCGATAATCCTCACAGCAACCTTTTCTTTCTAGACCATAAAAACACAGTGGCTTGTTAATCATACAACTATTTAACCCAGTCCCTCCCTAGTCCTACAACTGGGCTCCAAGTCCGTAATTTATAATCTATCCACCCACACATATTGAAATGAGATTATTTTTCCCACAGAAAAGAACACCGCAGTTGCACAAGTCCCAACTTTGTTCCAGAGAGTGATAAAAAGGAAAAGGAAAAGGCCCAGTGTTGTTTGACAGACTTCTTAGGAAGGCAGAGAAAGTATGAAAGATTACCCTCCCAGGTACAGAGCGTGACAGGGTGTTTCTGCAAACAGCCAAAGTGCTCACACTACACCTGGACATACTCCCTAAGCCTTTGATCTAGAAGCCATCATGATCACTGATAGTGAAAGGAATGATCAGGGTGAATGCACTTTTCTCCGCCAAAAAAGTAGCAACAGCCAGGGAGGAAGAACATCCATGAAAAGAACATTGTGGCAATTGAGAGCCTGGGCTGAGGAGCAGGTTGGCACTGCAGAAAGAAAAAAGGCTTTAGGATCCCATAGGCATGGAGTATGGTCTCAAACCTGTTACTTCCTAGATGTGAAAGTAAAAAAACACAGCTATTACTGGAGCCTATGTGTTGAGAACTCTATTAGGCATTGCATTTGCAACTGCCTAGAAGACCTCAGCAGACCCTCCAGCACCTGCTCAGAGCAAGACCTTCACCTCCTTTAAAATAGGATGGTAAATTCTACCCCATCTATTTGTTGTAAGAAGAGGAAACCACACAGAGACCATGTCTGGCTCACAGTCAGTATGCAGTTAACAGAAATGATTCTTTTTCTTCACTCTTTGGGAAGGGCTAGTTGCAAGGCATCTTGGGGAATGGGAGCCCAACACTGACCTGCAGCTCTGGAGAGAGTCCCAGCTAAAGGAAGCTTGGGCTCAGAAACCAGGGCTTGAGCTTCAGCTCTTTGACAGTCCCAGAGACCAGAGAAGCTCCTCCATTCATAGGACATATCACAGGGGAACTCGTTTGGGAAGGACGGGTCATTCGAGCTGGGAACTCGGGAGTAGGAACCAAAAATGGACTCTCTGGGAAGATGCTGGAGATTTGGAAGAAGATAGATGTGCTTTGACTTTCCATCATTCCTTCTTAGGCAAACATAAATAGATTAAATCAGACTTCCCTCTAAAGATGAAATTCTAGAGAGAAAGAAGTGAGGCTGGTACTCTCTGAGACGGTTTCTCCAATCCCTCCTGCTACCCCAGCAAAGCCCAGATCCCTGGGCACTACAAACCCTTGCATGGCCCTCTTATAACGTTGCCTAAACATCCATCATTGAAATGTCTATCTCCTCCTGAGCTGGAAACTCCTCCAGTGCTAGGGCTGTGTTGTATTTGTGTTGGCAGTAAGTGCTTTACACATTGTCTTTCATACAGAGATATTTGTCTAGCACACCTTCAAAAAACAGAGTAACACTGTGTAGATTGTTTCATACTTTCCTTCTTTCTCTTGAAGCTTAGACTTGCACTCCTATCTTTTTAATGGTTGTAAATTTCATCATATGGATATGCTGTAATTAACTTTGGCATTCTACTACAGATGGATATTTATAATTTTTGGCATTGTTACTTTTTCAAATAAACTGTCTGTCATCTTGTGTCACTGATTACTTTCTAACAATGGAATCCCTGAGGTGGTCATCATATATCTTGTGTATAGAGAGGCAGAAAGTGTAAAGAACAAAGGTTCTGGATCTAGACCATGAGGATTAGCTGTGTGATCTACAATTGTGAACCTTTCTGGGCCTCAGCTTCCTTACCTGAGACTCCACTAACAGCTATGTTTTTGACTTTCATAGCACTAACTAATAGGTTGTTGCAAAGAGTGAATGAATTAATGTATGTGAATCATGCAGAACAATGACTGGCACATAGTAAGTGCTCCATGAGGGTTTGCTATTATTTATATTTACCCAGCTGTATCTCACCTGACTGGGAGGCCCTTGAGGGCAATGGCCGTGTCTCTCTCAGTCATGTAATCTAAACCTCCACAATGTGGCACGGAGAAGGAGCTCTGTGCGTATTTGCTGAATAAACAAGAAACGCAGATATGGAAATCAACCACTGACCTGGCTGTTGCTCATATTCCACAGCAGGCGGTTCATTGGGTTGGATTAAATCTCTATCCCCAAATGGACAGTGAAATTTACCAGTCCTTTGCACCTTAGTTTGGAATTCGTTTATTGGATGTTTTCTGGAGACACAGACTGATAAGAGAAGGAGAAAGCTGCCTAAGGAATCCAGGTGTCCCATAGAAAGAGCAGAGCCAGTGCTGTCAGGGAAGCAGAGGTATAGGCGTGGGAGTGACCAGCCTGAGGAGAAATGTCCACTGCTCTCCGATTTTGTCCAGGGTTGGCTCTGCACCTGTGAAGTTATGTTAGACTCAGGCTTCTATTCACTTAACTGTGGCTGATCATTCCCCCTTCCAAGAGCAGAGTACACTTGGAGTGAGGAAGCAAGACAGGAAGCTAATGATTATCGAGGGCCTTTTAAATAATGATCTTATTTGAATATCATGCTGCCTCCAGGAGGTCTGTATTATTATCCCCTTCCTACCGATTAGAAAACTGAGACACAGTTTTGTCTCAGTCATGCATGGTCTTACAGCTAGGAAATAGAGAGCAATGACTTAAACCCTGACTTCTTTACCTCCCTGTTGTAACCATTCCTTCCTTCCTTCCTTCCTTGTTGAAGCAGAGCCCAAATAGGGCTTGCTCATGAGGAGCAAAGCATTGCAAGCTTGCCTTTCTGGCTTCCGCACCAGGCAGGAAAGGAGAGCATACATTAACTTTAAATCCTGTCCATAAAACTGCTAAGAAGCAGGCACACTCATTAGCTTTTGTTTCTGCTTAGGTACCATGGTTGCCAATGGGAAAGAGCAAAGGTGTTGAAACAGGTACAAGAAAGCCCGCCTGGTCTACAAGTGGGAACTTGCATCATCAGGGAACAGATACTGTTGAATCTTCTATAGTTGGAAAGAATGCAACACAGCTGAGTATCAGAGACAGTGTTCCAAGTTTCACATAAATTTCTTTTCAGTCACCACCTTCCATCTTTGTTGTAACAGAGGAAAAAAGAAAAACTATTTTGTTCTTAGTTTTCATTTTTGACTTTGTCAAACTGTGGTCCTACTAAAAACATAAAGGCTGAAATGACTCAGTGTGGTCCCTATGAAGGTTTGATATTTTCTGGAGAAAAGTACAAAAGTGTTTGGAATATATGTACTGCTTAGGCATATGAATCATTCATATCCTGGAGTAAAATCTTACATTTATTTTCAATATTGCTTCCAAGAATTTTATAACACAAATCTTCTGTTATTGCCTCATATATTAGCATCTCTTAATGGTGCAATAAAAGGGAGACTAGAATTTATTTTTCCACCTATACAGGTGGGAAATCTGAGGAATTAGGATTAAGTAACTCATGTAAGTATAGAAAAATCAAAAGCATTTAAAAAAATAAAAATAAAGAAAACCAACACATCCAGAGGCCTAGAATCATGAATCTCAGAGAGATGATATTAGATGTCATGTCTGACGTGACCATAACATTGCCACCAACACAGATACCATCTTAGCATGTCCCCGGGCAATGGCCATCCAAGTCCTGCTTCCACATATCCAAAGAAAAGGCAATGTTTTTTCTCTCAGCCATATTCCATATTTCAAAGAGATTCCACACCAGCGATGCCGATACTCGGCAGACATTGAGCAGGCTTGGGGGATGCTGAATCTGTCTGCAAGGCAGTGTGAATCCCAGGGGGCTCCTGGTCAGGACAAGGCTAGAGTGATGGGTTATTGAAGTACTAAGGAATTTGTTTCTTTGCTAGGTTATGTGTGTGGCTGCTTCAAAAGCTGAGTCGACTTCACCCTTACCCCATGTACAGTCTTTATCTTTTTAAATTTTTATCTTTCTGTAGGATTTATATTTACATAGAACCTGAATCTTTTGAATATTTACTCAATGCCAAACACGAAGTCATTTCAAAGCTTTTGCTTATTTAACCTTACAGTCCCTTGGATGAAGGATTATTATCACCATTTTATAGACGAGGAAAATGACGTTTTCCAATTTGCCTCAATCAGGGAAGCAGAAGACAAAAAATCCATTTGTGGTAAATGCTGCACTTACTTTAGGAATCTTTAGAAATAAGAAGTAATGCCAGTTGGAGAGCGGCCTTTTGGAGGGGATGACTTCTGAGATAGGCCTTGAGTATAAATGAGGCCTAGGAAAGTATTGCAGACGAAGGGAACACCACCTTGAAAGATGACAGGGAATTTGCGGTACTTCGTAAAGCGAGCTCACCTGACTCTCTGACCTGGCTCGTTTCTCTTCACTTACACCTGGTATGTATTTATTAATTGCTTTATTGGTGGTTCAGATGTTTGACTTCGCAGCCCTTGACCCCAGCGATGGGTCTCTAAGCTCTCAAGTGCAGGATTAGTGCATAAACCCTGCTTGATGCCATGGCGATGGGGATGGCATCAGCTAATCCCTGAGCAGGCAGGGCAGACGCTTACTTCAAGAGCCAGGCTTGGAGGCAGATAATGCCCAGGCCTTCCAGAGCCCTTCATAAGCAGTGAAAGATTTTCTTTCCTTCAGTCGTACCTGTAATAATTGTCGACTTAAGGCAATAACTGGCTCTATTCACCAAATGGCAATCGGAAGTGAGTATCAACCCTCAGGGAATCACTCCTCTTTTGAAAAGAAAATTCTCGTTTAAATGATTACACATTGGCCTCTGGGTGAATGCAAATAGTGGGATGCAAATAGTTTTGCCGAGAACACATGAGACATGTGTAATGCTCAATGCTTTCTGCGTTGAGCTATTAACCTTTTCTGAATTTAATGAGATTGGCTGTGGATCCAGAATATTCTGGGAACTTTGACACTTAGTCAAATGGGAGAAAGGTAGAATCAGAGACATGTTAGGTCTTGGGAATGGTCTCCTCTTGAGCTTTCAAACTTTTTCAACAAAGGAAAACCTTTTTCAGACAACATCTTAAATGGACCCGGATGTAAGCATCTATTGCTCCTATTTTGCCTCCTTCTTGGTAAAATATACCTCAATTTTCTTTGAGAAAATACCTTTATTCCATGTGTGTTGTGTGGGATTGACCCCTACTCAGCTCAGCTGCTGCCATTAGCACTCCTAGCCTGAGGCCAAAGCTGGCACAGGGGCAGAGCTTTGAGAAGTACAAAGAAATGAGCCCTTCATGTAAATATAATTAATCTGCGGGATCAAGCTGTATGTGAGGCCGTTTACCCTGGACTTCTTAGTTATGTAAATAAATAGATGATCATTTATGCTCCAGCCAGTTTGAGAGGGATTGTGTGTTACTTGCAAAAGAAACATTTTTGTAAAAGCATCCAAAACCCAACAATATAAAAAATATAAAGTCAGACTTCTCTGGTTGAAGGGAGGGTAGGAAACCCAAAGCCCCATTCACAATGTACCCCCCAAATTTACAAAGTGCTCTATACATGGACTCTACTATCTAGTTCAATTCTTTTATTTGCAGATGGACAAACCATGGTTGAAAGAATACTGACAGTACTGACAGCACACTTGAACATTTCAAACATGAGTGTGAGTTTTTGGTTTTCTTTTTTTAATCAGGTTTCAGGAGTTAGCTAGAATGAGTGGTTACTACTTAAATATTAGAAAATCTTTTATTTAGGGAACCCACAATAATACAGTACACAAAACAATAATAAATACACCATCAATAGTTATACCACAATAACCCATGTAACATAAGCATGTCTCACAATATCCATGAAAAGTAGTCATAGTTATTGCCTTGTGGACATGGGTCATCCTCACAATTGCATAATGGTTTGTACAGCCTCTGACCATGCTTCACATATACTTGCCAGAGAAAGTTCTGGTATGTTTTGGTAAAAATGCACTTTTCCTTCAGGAGCTGGCTTTATATTATTCCATTTGTCTAAACTCTTACTTCAGCAAATTGTACATAGCTTCAAGCCCTGTAACCTCGATTTTCTCTTGAAGGACATTTTGTAGGATGTATCCTTATGACAAAAAAAAATTTTTTGACATATAGATCAAAATTTGGTAGCATAAAAGGAAAGGCACATTGTGCCATGGTAGATTGGTAAAACATCATGCTCTAAAAGGTCAGAAGACTTGGCAAATCCACAATTCAAAGAAAGGTGAGAGTAGAATATGGCTATGAATGTGTAATTAATAAGTGAGTCATTGCTCCCTTAGTTTAAATAAAGTTATGTACTTAGAGGGGCTAATTCCACAAACCACATGCCCTCCTTTCTCTTTCCAGTGAGTGAAAAAACAAGAATCTAGTGGTTAGATAAACAAATTCTAAACCAAAATTTGAAAGAACATCTTTTCCTTCTGTCTCTTATCTAAAGATGAATCATTACATGACCCATTTCTGGTTTAAGTTTAAGAAGCATTTTGTAGAAATGTGTATGATTAAGGGCTTGGAACTCAACCAAATAAAAAAACCTTTTTATCCTTTTGTTTGATGGAATAGAAGTAGTACGAGTAATAGTTCATACATTTTGGTTAAAAGGAGTTTAATTTTGGTCACCCGAATGAACCCTTTTTATATTGTGTTTTGTTTCTTACTCTCATCTAACATCTTTGAATAAAGGGGAGTTTTTAAAAACTTTATTTGCTGTTAGTGGCAAAGCAGCTGAACTATGTGAGAAACATTCAATAGACTGGGAATTGGTATACAAAAATACAGTGATTTATTCATGAAAACACAAGGAGATTATCTTTTCCTATACAGAAGGAGTAATTTTGCTAATCCAACCTCTTCATCTTGGGCAAGTATCTTAGGTCAGTGAAAGCCTCAGTAATTAGTTACTGGAGTCAAGGGGTCATTAGAAGTGACAGTTTGCATAGGTTTTAGTAAAATTTGAGATCATGCAGTTTTTCTCAGACTGGAGAGAAAGAGAGACACTGTGGGATCTAATATCCCACAACAATATGCTATAGAGTTGATTGCCCGAATTCTAACCTGCTTCTGCCACTTACTAATTATGTGAACTTGGGCAAATTACTCATCTGTCCTCAGATGACTTTCTCAGTTTTCCCATCTGCAAAGTGGAAATATGTATAGTGCTTATTTAATAGGGTTGTTTTAAAAATTAAATGGGTTTATAACATACAAATATCATAATATATATCATAATATTCATTATATATATTAATATATCTAATATTATTATATGCTCTTAAGATGATTCTTGGCATGTGGTAAACACTCAGCATTAGTCTTCTTAGCATATATGTCTAATGAAACTGATGTAAGTAGGCAGACTATGCCATGAATGGCTACACCTTGAGAAAAACTAATGCAGAAAACCCTAATCTCACCAGACAGATAAATGTGAAGCTAGTCGGGATATGCTGACGGTGGTGAGCAGATTTCTAAGATTCTACCACGATTTTTTCCTGTCATGTGCAAATTTTCTGTAATGTCCCTTTGAGTGTTGTCAGATCCTTGTCTGTGGCACCACTCCTGAGATTAGATTACTAGTCAGCTGACTTTGAGTTTACCAAAAGGAAGCTTGTCCAGGTGGGCTTGACCTAATCAGGTGAGCCCTTAAAAGGGACTGGGTCTTCCCTGAAGTTAAAGAGAGTGGAAGTGTGAGATGGACTATGGCAAAGAACTGAAGGGATCTCTAAGAACTGGGAATGGTCCCTGGATCACAGGCAAAAACAGAGTGGGAGCCTTGGTCCTATAGCACAGGCATGAATTCTGCCAATGACCATGTGAGCCTGAATGAAACCCTTGGCTCCAGAGGAGATCACAGCTCCAGCTGGTACCTTGATTTCACCCTTATGATCCACTGAGTAGAGAACCTACTGAACATTGCCCGAACTCTTAAGCTACACAACTGTGATATAATAAATTAATGTCATTCTAAGCCACCACATTTGTAGTAAATTGTTACACAACAACAGAAAGCTAAGGTTGCTGCTAATGACCTAAAGTTGCCCCTCATCTGCTTGGCTCCTAACAGGCTAGGAGGTTGGTCAGTAAGGGTGTGTAGCCACCGCATGGCTTCTCATCCGCCCTGTAAGAGAAGCACATCTCAGGGAATCGTGTGGCACCAGAGGATGGCTCTGCTCATCCGCATGGAATCTGCCTCCTGCGCTGCTGTCATCCCCTAAAAGTCTCCAACACCCTCAGTCCAGTTCCCAGAAAACTCTTCCTTTAGAACTTTGTCATCCTGTAGGCGTCTTCTTAAGAAAATGCAGGGAGACTTTCCCTCATCATTCAGTCTAGCTCTGGCCATCTCCCAGAGATGCCCCTGACATGTTTACTTCCTTCTTAGTGGTGGTCTGTAGTTGTCTTATTGCTCATTCATTGGCCTGCTGTTATACTCTTGGATTTGGACCTAAGCAACATGAAAATGAGGACCTTCTCTGACTTGCTCACTCTTACATATCCAGAGCCTAGACAAATGGCTGGAAACTATGGAATGTTTGCCACACGGAAGGATCATAAAGAAATACAGCCAGTGCCAAACACATAACACTGTTACACATTCATATACCAGGCATTCATACACAACCTTATTAAAAGGTTTTTATAGCACTTTGTTCGTATTCATGTTACAGGAGTTTTGACATTTATGAGATGCTGGTGAAGAGAGACCATGTCTTCTTATCTTTGTAACTTTAGTGGCCCATGTATGGTAGATATTCAATAAATGTTTGTGGAATATAACAGAATTGATAATTAAGCTAGAAAAATCAAATTATCCTCCATGTGACCACATAGGTATGGATATATAGATACATAGGTATTGATTAGACTAAATACAATTCTTTTTTATAAGATATAGCAATTTTCCACTTTTGTTCCTAACTCCTAACTTCCTCCAGTACTCACCTCCTTTCTCTAGCTTCCCCCTTTAACTAACTCCCTCAAACTTGACCAAATGATCTTTCTATCTGAAGTTCAGTCTGCCTGAGTTCAGACCAAATCCAATGAGAGGACAAAAATTTCAACAGCTTCAGCCTACCCATCATATATGACTTCGCAACAGGGGCTCTCCCATACCATGAACTGATTCTGACCACAGAGTGTCCCCATCTTGCTTTCTGATGGCCCCATAGATTTCTGCACCTAGATTCAGTGGTCCTTCCCTATCTCCCAATACTGTACCTCTCCTCTGGGTAATCTTGCTATCTCTCTTCATGTAGACACCTGCAGATAATACCCACCACGCACCAGGCTTAAGTATCTCCTACTCTTCACCTATGTTCCTTAAAACTCTCCAGGCATCCCATTTTTAAAGGAGAGCTATAGATGAACTGCAGCCCTGAAGATGGATTGTTAGAGTCTCTTCCTCTGGGCTCCCAAAGCCCACTGCACTTACTTGTTTCATAGCACTTATCATACTGTGCTAGCTAATCACCAATTTTAATGTCTATCTACTTTCTTGAATTAGCTCCTTGATAGAGTGTTTCTTTCATTTCCATATACCCAGTTCTAAAACACAGCCTGGTACACAGTTGGTTCTTAAGAAATGTAGTTTAAGCTAAAACATAATCGTGATGAAGGTGCAGTAGGCAGAGTAATGCCCCACCCCAGCGCTGAGTTGTCCACATCTTAATTCTCAGAACCTGTGAGTGCGTTAGCTTACACGTCAAAAAGACTTTGCAGATGTGATGAAATTAAGGATTTTGAGATGAGGATTTTATCCCGGATTATCCAGACTTAGTCATTATAATCACAATAAACACTGTTATAAGAGGCAGACAGGAGGATCAGAGTCAGAGAAGAAGTGGCCACAGAATCAGAGGTTGGGGCCATGCAATTGTTGGCTTTGAAGATGGAAGATTCCCAGAGTCAAGGAATGCAGGCCACTGCTAAAAGCTAAAAAAAGCAAGGAAGTTGATTCTCCTGGAGATCCTCCAGCAGGAACATGATCCTGTGGACACCTTAACTGTGGCCAGTGAAACCCATTTTAGAAGTCTGACCCCCAGAACTATAAGATAATAAATTTGTGTTGTATTAAGCTGCTAAATTGGTGGTAATCTGTTACAGCAGCAAAGAAAACTAAGGCACAAGTGTACAGAGATAGTTATCTTAGATATGTCTCCTCTTCATAAGATCAGCTTGCATTACTGTGTCTATTAATCAATTATGTTAGATCCTGCCAAGAATGGGAACCGTGATTTTTACTTCTGATTAAGCTTTCCTGATCATCTCCCTGGCCTCATCTTCAGCCTTGTGTCTGGATGTGATATGGAAGAGTAGAAACAGCAGTGGGCTTCAGAATCAGAGAAACACGAATTAAAATCGTAGTTCCATCTCTTGTCAGTAGCATGCATTGGGACAAATAACTCCACCCCTATGACTGTTTTTTCATCTCACTTTCAGCATGGTTACAAGGGTTAGGAAACAAAGAAATCATAACATGGAAATAAAATGATTGTTGATAACCAAGGCAGCCTTCCAAAGAGATGATGAAATACGCTGGAGTTTTTCTGCTCATCCATGGGGTTGCTTGATGGCAGGAGCTGTGGACAGCTGAATTCTTTCTTCACATTACAGGAGAAGATTTGGTGCTATCAGGCCCAATAGAAGGAGAGAAGGGGCAGCAAAGATTGGATGGAGACAGAAAAGAGGAAGCCAGTGAATGACAGAAGGCAGCAAGCTCAGTAATGATCTTCCCTAGAACTTCCAAGTCTTCAAGAAAGAGTTGAAATTTACATATTCTTAGTGTGAGTGTATTTTTATGGAATTACATAAAAGCTAATTCCTAGGACCACTCTGACTTGGGGCAAAACAGAGACATTTCAGGTTGAGGGTGACCATGAGAGAGTAAGCCCCTAAGAATTAACAAAAATCAAAGAAGGACTTTGGACTTTTCATAGACCATGAAATTGAAAGTTGATCCAAGCTTACCTAACAGTCTAAGGTACAAGGCCAGGGCTCTGCTAACAACTCCTTATAGGAATTCCTGGCTACTTATAGACACACAAATAATGAGGGCTTCAATTTGGGGGTGTTCTATACAATTTCTCCTCCCACTTGAAACATACTGACTTCCCAGTTTGTTTAGATAGAGACATGGGAAGCAGCTGATCATCTGAGACACAAAAACAGTGGGGATGGCAGGTGGTAGGAACAATTAAGAGGTCCATTAGACCTTCAGGGCCCAGATTTTATACTCTTTGTTTCCAAACCTGTCTGCCCTCTGGTCCAATGATGTCTGCTCTGGAAGATCTAACACAACACAGCAGGTGGCCTCACGGGCCTCTCATTTTGGTAATGAGTTAGAACCTTTATCTAAAGCCAAGCCCAAGGACCCTTCCAGATGCTACACACTAGAAGTTGACAGCAACATATATATGTGTGTGTGTGTGTGTGTGTGTGCAGAGGAGGTTGAAACATCTTTGTAATAATCAACATATTCATAGCTGTTTCTTTTCTGTTTTTTTTTTCTTTATTTTTGTAAACCATAACAGTTTCTTGGATCAGTTTATTCCTTTATGGGGTAACAAAAAAAATCAAGCCTACCTTTAGGCAGCCAGCTACCTCCTCAAGCAATTAGCTTTATGCACAGTTTCAAGGAACTCTGCATTGCCTCTTCTCAATTGCTGGGGGAAAAGATTGGAAGGAGGTAGCCAAAGGCCAACAATATAGGGCAAGGCCTCTGGGCACCCTCCTCATAGCTCAGGGGAATGTTAATGAATTGCATTCTGGAGACAAAGGGAGCTTTGACAACAGAGTCTGACATTTTCATAAAGCAGGAAATGTGGTCATTATCAACCCAGAGCTGGGTGTGCAAGTACAATCTATATGTTTGTAAACCTCCCAGCTTACGGTTGGTGTTTAAATGGGAGAGGAAGAGAAATGCTCTTCCGTTTGGCAAGACACAGACAGAACTTTGTATGCTTGACTTACACCTTTTTTCTCAAGAAGAAGGTGTCAACTCCTCTGCTTTGGGTGTCACAGATAGTTCAAAAGACAGTATCGCCACCATCAACATCAGTCATTCAACAGTCATTTATTGAACACTGATTATAAGACAGTCACTGCACTAGGTGGCAGGGTTATGATGATAAGCAAAAAAATCAATGTCCTTCCCTTCCTCCATAGAGCTTCTGTTCTAGTCATTATTGTGGTTCAACTTGTCATCATTATCATTGCCTCAGTTACTACCATCTCTCTTCTCATCTCCTAGGGCAATGTTGAGAGTTTAAGCGTGCTTATGAAGTACCTAGGGATTAAAGAAATGAACATAAAAATAAAAATAAAATCTTTAAAAAATAGAAGAATAAAAAACAGTCACCTGGGAATTTCATTAAAATGCAGATTTCCAGTTACATTTGCCATGCTATGAATTAGCAAATCTTGAGATGGGTCCCAGGACTCAACATTTTTTTTTTAATCCAGAGGATTCTGATGTAGACATTTTATGGCTCATATTTTGAAAATTTTGTCTGTTATGGTACTTTATACATTTTTGTCACATTTATTGTAGTTTGAATGTCACAACAACCCCCCAAAAGTAAATAAAATAGGAATTGTTAACTCCAGTTTATGGATGAGAAAAACAAATGCATAAGAATGTCTACTCAACTTAATTTAATGTAACTGACATCTAATTTGTTCAAGCTCAGTGCTAAAAGTTATAGACAATGAGATGCTCAATGAGTTTCCATTAGAAGGACAGAGAAGACAGCACACAAATATGCCAGGTGATTTACATGCTATGCTATCTGTAATTTATTTTAATATATACATTATATAGATGTATTATGTTAACTTTATTTTGTACCCTGAGAATGATAAATGCATTCATTTGCGAATTTGTTCATTCATTTTAGTGAATTTTTATTGAGCCCTTATTATGTGCCTGGCATTGCTCTGGGTATTGGGAGTACAGTCATAAGTAAAATGAACAAAAACATCTGCCTCTGTGGAACTGACATTCTAGAGGGGAAAACAGATTAGGAAAACACAACATGATGTGATTCATCCATATTTGAAGGGACCTGTCCAGGGACAGGCTGTGTGGTTGTTTGGGGGCTATTTGATAATGAATAGTTACACAGGTGCCTGACACTTGCTTTCATCAAAGCATGTGTTCCAGAAGTAAGATTGTTGGGGAGCAGATTCACAATGCCCACCTATCACTAACTGTCATAAACCAGCATTTACCGAAATAAACTGAGAATTGTGAGCAGCCAAACTGACATTTGTAGCAGGTTGTCTCTTGTTTAACCTTTTATCGTCATGCTATGGTGGGGATAATATTATTATCTCCATTTTACAGATTAGGCATTTGAGGCTTAAAGAGGTTAAATAATTTCTTGATGCTCAGTTATTAGGTATTAAATAACACAGCCAGGATTTAAACTGGTTCGTTTCCATCATTTGTAGTATTTCCACCTCCCTATCCTGGTCTCAGATCCTGGTATCATGAATTCTATATAAAATCATCTCTTAACACTCCCAGTGACATTGGGTTCCAGGTGGTCATTCTCTTTCACACTGGTGACATTCAACTTGGGGTCTTCTCTCCAACTTTCTGTCTATGGGGATCCAGCTTAAGGTTCACTTAGCAAAGAAATTTCCAGGTCCAGTTCTAATTGGTGATGATCACGATCACTTCTTAGTCTATATTAAATCTCATCTCTCTCAAGTAACTAATTGAAAGCTTCCTTGCAGTTAAGGAGTGTTTTCTTCTACTTTTCTAATAGCCACAGCATCTAATATGATATAATGCATATATGTAATCTTTTTGTGGAAATATTTGTAGAGAGAGGTCCTAGATAGAATGGGTAGGACTGACATGAGTGGGGAAAGGGAAAGTGAGCCTGGAGACAAGTTTTATATGTTAGGTTTTCTCCTTTATATCGTAATCAACTTAGATGGAGAAGTGGTGAAATGCACCATATACTAAGCCAAAAGTGGTTGTTTAAGCAACCCTCTACTAACCTGGGAAAACACAGAACACATTTCACATCTTTTCACCTCTCAATGATTAATGCACTCAATTAATGCCATTTGATGGCATTGAAACTGACAGGTTTGGCAAATATTGATTGGTTACCTGTAAACTTGAAATACAATCATAACAGTTAATATATACATCTATGTGTGTATAGATATGCAGACCTTGTTTTCCAAGCCCAATACTAAGATGCACAGTTCAACAGGGATTTTATTAATTTGTTAATTTCTTTAAATTAATGTTCTACAGTACAATATAAATTCATCACATTGAGGTACATGTATTTAAAAAAAATTAAATTATTTGAAATTTGGACTATTGCCAATATAGGAAAGATGCTCATTCTGGGATCAGGTACAGTATAATCAGGGAAAACAACTGGGCTTTATGTAGACTCATGGGGTCAAAAAACATTACACCAATAAAAACTTAAGAAAGAAGTGTTAATGTGATACACATCCATGGATGTACACACATAGGCATGCATGTTGAACTCCCAGAAACAGTTATTTCATGATGAAAGCATTTCTGGCTAAATTTGTTTATCCTTTTGAGCCTTAGTTTTCTCTTCCCTAAACATGAGAATCATCGTAACTGTTCCTGTCTCAGTGAGATTTCAGAATTAAATGAGATGGTATATATGAAAGTACCTAGCTCATGGGGCACATGTAATAAGTTATTTACTTCCTGCCTCTCTTCTTGTCTCTCTTCCTACTTAACATGATGTAGCCTCATGCTATATTTCTATATTTCTTTTGAAGCAGCCATAAGAAGTAGGGAAACTCACACTTGCTCCCAAGGATAATTTTGTTAGGGAACTAAAATTATAAATAAACAGATTAGAGAACTTCAGAAGAAAGGATATAGTGAAACATTCACTTATGTGCCTTATTTTTATGTGAAAAACTAGAGGGTAGGAATTTTGCAAAGTGCTGGTTGAGGTTTCCTCCAGATTTGTCCTACTAGACTTTAGCCAGTGAGAATTAGAGATAAGATCCTCAATGAGCCATAAATGTCAAACCCAGGTCACTGCTATACTGGAAAGATTCTCTGAATGCCAGTAGTCCCTGGGGAGCAATGATGGGAAGCAAAGAGGCAGTGGGAAGGACTAGGCGCACACTGCAGCCAGGCTGTAACAGTCAGGTGAGAAGAATCTTCCATCTGAGCCCAAGCTCTATGATGCACTCAAGTCCTGAAGCTCATGGGTGCCACCGTACACCTGCTCTGTAACCCCAGGTGCCGAGCACAGGGTAGGTAAGGCGCACCATGCATGCCTCAGTGACATGGATGGCAACATCCTGATTTAGTGGAGCAGGCATGCGACCAGCAACCAGGAGACCCAGAATCAAGTCTCTCTCCCACATAACAGCTCTATAATAGTGAGCAAATAAATTCCTTCAGTGCCCTTACCTTTAAGTAGTGATATATGCTCTCTTTCATAGAAAGCTCTCTTTTATCCAAAGGAAACAAATATGAAGCAGCCTAGGTTAGTGGTCAAGGGCAAGACTGCCTGGATTCAAATCCCAGATCCACCCCTTACAGCAGCACATGATCTTAGTAAGTGGAGCTCTTTTCAGAGTCCTCATCTGGAAAACTGGATAATAAGATGCCTTTCTCATAGAGCTGTGAGGATTAGGTGTTACCAGCAATACATGTGAACTGCTTACAGCACAACCAGACACACAGCAAACATTCAATAAGTGTAATGTGAACTATGATTATTAATGAGAACATGGTTTGTGAACAGGTGATGTGGGAAACATGAAGAAACTGGCTTCAAGAAATAGATGTAAGTTCTGATTCAAACTCCACAACTAAGAGCTGGATGATTTGAAGGAAATTACTACCTCCTCTTAACATCAATTTTTTAATTTGCACACTGGAGTGTGATAATTTACTATTCAAGGTGTTCTTCTGAAGATTTGAAATAGCGTACATCAAGCAAATGGAATTTGGTATATTTTCAGTGAATGGTAGTTATTACATGTAATTACAGGGTGATAGATATATCCAGAAAGTACTGCTATTAGAATTGATATTCCTGTCAGTTTCCTTCCTAAGCAAGAGATGACTTCTCAGATGCTAAGACTGAGACACTCTTGAGTTGTGAACAAGGTGGGCCAGTGCAGCTGGGAAAATTGAGAACCTCATTTCAAGCAAGAATAAATGCTTCTTCCTTTATAGAAAGCCTGATCAGAACAGATCAACTGACACAATTCATCCTTCCCAGTGGTTTGCATTTATAATGGCACTTTGCCCAGGTGTCTCTCCTCTCTAGTCCTATGTGCTGGCAAGACCGATACAGAGAACAACAAAATGTGCCACAGATAGTTCAAGGTCATGAGCGCCGTGTCCCAAGGGCTTCAGACTTCAACAACAGCAATGCTGCCACTGTCCTTCCCAGAAAGACTGGAATGTGGATGAGGGCCAGCTGGATTTACCTGCCACCAGCCAGACCAAAGGGTTGCAAAGGGACCCAGAGGGAGGCTGGAAGATGGACCTTTGAGAATGAGGCTGTCGGTGTGCTCTCACGTTGCTCTTTGAAGTTCTGGACTTATCCCACCTCCAAGTGTGCCAAGAAACTCCAAGAAACCAGCAACATGCTTCTAACTCCCAGTAGGGAGTCCTGGCTCAGAGGATGCATGAAAAAGGAAAAGAGCCCGACAATGATGTAGTTCCTTGTACATGGCCAGTACTTTACACCTTGATCCCATTTGGTTTCCATGACACCTGTGTCAGGTTCCGATCATTATCCCATGATACATGGCCTGGTTCATTGTAAGCTTTCAACAAATGTTAGCTCTTGCTATTGTTGTCATTATTGTTACTACAAATGAGGAGAATGAGGCTCATGGCAGTGAAGTCACTTGCCCTTGGTCATACAGTTGTTAGTGGCAAAGCTAGGACTCCAACCCAGGTGTCTACCTCCAAAGTATATGCACTTGGCCTCAAAGCCAGCAACCAGTATGGCTTGTTAGACACCTTCCCTGCACCAGGGCCTGTGCAAGGTGCAATGGCAGAGAGACAGGAAATACCCACCTCCCAAAAGCTTAGAGTCCAGTGCCATGTTTTTCAAACTGTGAGTCTTGGCCTTCAGTAGTTCATCAAACCATTCTGAGGTCATCACAAATGCACTTTTAATGTTGTAGAATAAAATTGAAACAAAGAATGTATCTTACATAATTCAACTAAGTGTTTAATGACACTTGTTTTAATTGTGTATAAAAACATATGTGTATACTGGATCATGATACACAAATACATCGTATAAAGATCAAAGTCAGAAGGTTTGAAAGCCATCAGTCAAGCTAGTATGCAGGCAGCAGACACAGAGATTTATGTGTTACAATTCCCTGCTTCTGACTCTACTCATTGATCTCTTTGGGACTTCAAAGCCTTTTGTGTTATCTCCAGTGGAGGGGAGGGATCATAATGGCCCATACAAAGATAAGGGGGTAGCAGACGAGGACTTCATGGCCAGACCCGAGAAATTCACTGTGAACATCTCAATACGCTGAATCCAATAACATGATATGAACTGAGTTTTTAATCAAGCTGCGGTAAATCCAACTTTCATGCTACATTTAACTAACATTTCTTGAGCCCTCTGGATACCAGTCACTGTAGTAAGCACTGAAAAGAAGGGGTTCAAAAGACAGATACACTATTGCTCTGCCCTTCTAGATCTCACAGTTCCTTTCACAGACACGAACTGAACACTTTCTATAGACTAGCACCCAGGCCAGGAGCTAGGAAGATCAGAGCCAAGCCAAACCATTTTGGAGCCTGAGGCAAAAGGAATTTTATTATAAATTTTTAAAAGCTAATGTTTCTCCGGCACATTAGAGTGGTTGAAACATCAAAACACAAGAGTATTAAAATACACATTATTTTTAATGTAAATATTTTACTTATACCCCAAACTGAATTTATTGTAATTTTACTTTCCTGGTTTTATTGGTAACAAACTCATCAGTAACATTTTAAAATCAATTTCTTGCTTCTCTCATTTTCAATTGGGAGAATTTCCATGTTTGAAAATTTCCCTTGACCAAGAGATGATCTTAAATAATTTTTAAGTTTATTGATCCTGTCTTTATTTAAAATGTTGATATTATGTTCCCTGTGGAATGTTTGCACTAATTTTGGTATTTCAAAGTAGTGGATTTAAATATTATTTATCTTTGTTACTTATATTGACTGATTTTTTTTTTTTTTTTGCCCACCCCAACCCACCAAATTATACACTCAGGCAAGTGCTTCACTCAGCTTGACCTTGTCCTAGCTTTAGGGACTACATCACCGAAACTGGGTGGAGCCTTTCTCCAGCTTTTACAGTCCCATGGGAGACTCAAGCAAGTAGACACATACTAGTTCCACTGCTTGCTTGAGTATTTATTAAGTGTTGTTCTCAGTACTTCACATTTAATTAATTTATTTAATCCTTCCCACAATCCAATGAGTAATACTGTTTAGTATTTCCATTTTACAGAAAAATAAAAAAGGAAATTTAGGCACAGAACAGTTAAGAAACTATCCTAAAGTCACACAGGTCTAAGAGATATCGAGCCTAGTTCTGGACCCAGTCAGTCTGGCTCCACAGCCCAAACCATCAGTCATTGAGTCTCTAGGTTAAGGCAGGTGACTGTGGCTTTCAGTTTAAAGGGTCACCTGTTCAGCTGGAGGGACAAAAATAAACATGATGTCAACTTAGAGCTTTAAGGTCAACTGTTAAAAAATACAATAAAATAAAACAATTAATACTTTGAGAGTGAGATTTTCTTTCCTTCTCCCAAAAATGTGATCTTTCTTCCCCGAGCCATCTGCTTCTCATAGCAATTCTCTCCCAATGTGTAAATTAACCAAAGAGTTTCCTAAGGGTGACAGCGTGCTCCAAAATTGGCCCCTCTTCCATAATAAGTAGCCACCCTGAATGAAACCCACCACACGGCATTCCTGTCTCTTCAGTATTGGATCTTATCTATTCATTCAACAAATATTTATTAAGCACCCACCTTAAGTTTGGAAACAACTGACTGATTAAGACAAAAGATTCAAATCTGCATCTGAAAATCAAGACATCAATGTTAATTACTAAGAAAGGTGGATTGGGAAATGTCACATAGATATATCATGACCATGGGCTTTATTCCAGTTATCTACTGCTATGTAACAACCACCAAAAATATGTTGGGTCGGTTTCAGAATTCACAGTCTCATTTTTAAAGAAAATATAAAATGTCTTTAAAGCATCCATCCAGGAGTCTGTTTTACTCTGAATTTCTTTGGAGAGGCCCCTGAGGAGGAAGCAGTGCTAAAGCATGAAGCAATATTCTCAAATACAAAACTATATATAACTCACATCTGTATCACAGTTTATAGGTTACAGAGTGCTTTCATGAGCATTATTTCATTTGCTATTCATCCTCTAGACTGTCTCAGGAGATATGTAAAATTAAAATAATACTAATTTAAAATACTCTAATTAAAGAAACCTAAAATGGTAAGCATTAGCAATAGATAAACTCTAATTGTTGCCCCACTGAGGAATAGAGTTTGAAAAAAATAGGTCATACATAATACTTTCCCTGATTAAGGAAGGAAGAGCAAATGCTTAAGCCCTGCCAATAACCACTTCAGTGATGTCAGGTTAAGTCATTAAATTCTGTGTTTCAGTTTCCTTACCAATAAAGTAAGTGTTCAATCACATGCCAGTTCATCTCAGAAAGGGACTGTGGGAATCAAGGATGAGTCCCTCAAGTGCAGAGATTGTTAATCCTTTCATCTCTACAGCCCCCTTGCTTAGCACAGTTCCTGGTATGTAGAGGGCACCCAGTGTGTGTGTTGGATGGATGGATGGATGGATTGATGGATGGGTGAGTAGGTGGATGGACAAATAAATGACTAATGGAACTGATCTCCTCTGCTGTTGGCCCTTTAAATGAGTTTGTACAACCCTCGCATCATATGAAGCTAGTGGTGGGTACTTGCCCATCTATGGTATTTGCCTAGGGCCTTTGCACATGCCTTGACTACTGCCTGGTATGCTTATCTATCTTCCTTATCTATTATTCTTCATCTTCCTTGTTTCTACTTGCCATATGGATCATAGCTCAAATGTATTCTCCTCCAAGGGGCCTACTCTGATCACCTCTTAATATTGCCTACTCGGTCCTGTTTTATCAACCACCTTGCTTTATTATCTGCAGAGCCCTTAGCAGTCTGAATGATTGTGTTAATTTTTGTTAATTTATATATTGTTATCTGTTTTCCCCTTGAATGTAAGTTCTAGTAAGGCAGTGAATTAGTGTCTCTTATTCACTATTGAACTCTCAGTTCAAGATACGTTGGTTGTGCTTAATAGTACCTAGTGAGTGACTATTGGACAAATGAATGAATAAGCCAGACAACACCTGCAATTGCCAAACTGACTTAATAGTCCTCTTTTTTATTCACTGGCTATTTAGTCATCTGGCTTTATTCTCTTGGTCTCAATATTTTCTCCAGCTCTGCCTCTGCATTTTGGAAAACCTTTGGACATTCTTACCAATTCTGTCCAAGGTGAATCCATTTTTCACTAATTCCCTGAACTCCACAAATAAGAGAATATCTCCTCTTTCTCTTCTCCTCTCATTGGTCAAGCTTATTCCTAGACTTCCTGTTAAGATAGAAACTTAGAAATGAATGGATGGGTGAATGGAAGGATGGCAGGACAGACAGACATATAGGTAAATGAATAATAAATTGAAAATGCTTTCAAGGTTTTATAGGCATTTTCACCAGCTCAGTATTTGTTACGGTTCTTGTGTTTTCTCTGTGAAGCCTCCTTCCATGAAACAAAAGTTGTCATTATGTCAGGACCCCAACACTGCTCTGTGTTAACAAAGACTATACACAATTTTGTCTCCAGTCGCTATTTCAATAGTCTGTGATACATGTACAAGCTGAGCTACCCACCTTAAGTTTGGAAACAACTGACTGATAAGACAAAAGATTCAAATCTGCATCTGAAAATCAAGACATCAATGTTAATTACTAAGAAAGGTGGATTGGGAAGTGTCACATAGATATATCATGACCATGGGCTTTATTCCAGTTATCTACTGCTATGTAACAACCACCAAAAATTGGTGACTTAAAAAAAACAATCATTTATTTATTTATGAATCTCCAGTTCGGGCAGGGCTTAGTGGGGACAACTTGTCTCTGCTCCATACAGCACCAGCTGAGGCAGCTGGACTAGGGCTGGAGGATTTGTTTCCATGATGGTTCACCCACATGACTGATGGTTTGGTCCTGGCTACTGACCAAGAGCTCAGCTGAGACTGTCAGCTGAGAGTTTGGGTCCTTTGCATATGGTCTGTCTATGGGCTGCTTGAGTTTCCTTACAACCTAGGGCTGGACTCCAAGAGCAATCATTCTAAGAAACTAAGAAAGAAGTATATGGTGTTTTTATGTGTCAGCTTTTAAGTCACAGTGCATCACTTTGGCCTACCCTGTTGATCAAAGCAGTCCCATACTCCAGTGTCCGGATTCAAAGGAGGGAACAGAGACTCCATTTCTTGGTGGAGGACTGGTAAGATGCTAAAGAATCTATGGGGTGGGAGATACTGTTGGAACCGTGTATGGAAAATAAAATCTGCCACAACCTTCCTAATACTGAGCCCTAGCATTAGAGAGACATGTCCTTCTGGTCACAGACAGTTCTGATAACTCCACCACAGATGCCTGCTCCTGCAGAACTCAGGGAAGGGAAGAACTGCCCAGGCAGGAAGGGGGTGCTGAGCTGAATCTGACAACCCAAATCAGAGCCAGAGAAACATGAGGCAACTTTTGCTAGAGTTTGTAGGACAGAGAAGAATAGTCTCTTCTGCCGGGTTTGATAGTGTGAGGATGAGGCTTACAGCAGCTTCAGGTATTTCTTTCTCCATTAGAAGAAATAACCAAGAAGTAAAGCCAGCACATAGAGGAATCAGAGACAAAGATGATCCTGATGGTTTCCTGCTTTGCTAAGTACAAAGTTCTCACTTTTGCCTTCTCTGCCTTCATTCTACCTTCCCAGCTTTAACTCCCACGTACCGTTATAATCCACCCATACTATATGACTTCATCTCTTTTAAAAATTCTCTTTTTTCTTATTTCCTGTCTTTGCTCTTGCCATTCTATCTGTAATAAAGATGGCCACAAATTCTTTGATATATCTCCCATTAAGAAAGGAAGTTGTTGGTTGTTAGGAAGCCCAGGCCAGCCTTGTGGAGTAGGTGCAAGTAGAAATAAATGCCTAGCCAGCCTCCAGAAAGGTGAGATCATTCACACTCATCATCCCTGCCATGACTCCAGATGTATGAGTGAAGCCATGTTGGACCTGCCAGACCAGCCCATTCGCAAATTGAATACCACTGAATGACCAAAGTCTCCACTGCTTGGAGCAGAGGCAAGCAGCCAAGCTCTCCTAAATTCTAGATGCACAGAACAGATATCATAAAATGGTTACTTTTTAAGCCAGTGAGTTTTGGAGGTATTTTCAACATAGTGACAGGGCCGAAGTAGGGCCAAGTCCACCAGAGGAATACCATAGGAAAGTCCTTCCTCTGTTCTCAATCAGAATTTTAAAAGTTTGTGGACAAGTTTTCAACTAAATGTTGCTAGACAGGTTTAAGGAACATTTCAAGCATATGATCCCTTTAGAATCTTGTGGCAGATGAATGTGTAGAGTTGGCAAGGAGTGGACCACAGAACATTGGTGAAATGGTGGTGATATGAGGAAACTATTGTTGTGTTAGAAACCCAGGAATGAGTGTGAATGATCATGCCCTGAGCAAAGAAACCGTTTGTCTTCCAATGACCCATACCTAAAAGCCTGTTTCACAAAATGTAAAAGGGAATCAGTATTGTTTATTCTTCAGAATAAGCACATTTTAATCACTTCTTAGGATAAAGATGATTTCTGTTCTCTCGGATGTTCCTAAAAAAGAAAGAGTCGATTATTACGTGTTATTCTAAATTTTCCCTTTTACCAAATTCTACCTACTGCTTATAATTTGCAACTGATTATAGAGTTTTACATATTAAAATAGAAAATACTTTTGTCATGTTTGAAGGCGGCCGAGGTTACATTATCTATTTCCCTTACCGTTATAAACAAACAACCAACAGACGAAAAAGAAGGAGGAGGAAGAGGAAAACTGGAGAAGGGGAGAAAGATCATTCAAAGTGGGAATGCTTGCTTACAAATAATATTGTGTATTTCTTTGCAGTTTCTCAAAACCTTATTTAGAAAATGAACCTTAAACCACTTTAGCCTTTTTATTCCCCACCATTTTTTAGTGCAATACATGCAAAGCATAAAAGAAATTTTTAGCATAAAGACTGAGGACAAAACAAAAAACTCCAGCCATGCTTTGAATACTATCGTAGAAATAAGATAAAAGATTCTCATACATTGGTATATGTATAAATGCACATATACCCATACAAGTATACGTACATACATGTATATCAATCTCAATATTTACCATTATTGAAATCCCCTTTTTTTCTCAACAGATCTCAAAGACTGTGTCCATTCATTTATTCATTCATTCTGGCATGTATTCATTTTATAAGTGTTGATTGTCTATACCTGCTGGGTGTTGAGGATACCCTGATGAACAAGACAGACATTAACCCTATTCTCCTAGATCTTAAATTTTTAAAGGTGGACAGAAATTAAACAAATAAACTTTTAATCAAATTTTTGTCATTACGTGGATGTGATCTATCAAAAAACTTCATGAACCACTGGCAGAGGGTGATAGAAGAAGACCACCAGAACCTTCTAGAGGATCACAGAAGCCTTCCTTGGGTAGAACCGTGGGTCTCTCTTGTATAGCATTAAGTCTGACTTCATAGTAGCCAGCAATTTCAATCCATTTCTTCCTTTTCCCTTTTTGCCTTGACCAGAGAGGCTGCAAATGTTAGATCATCAGTCCAGGCTCCCCATGCAACTGGGGGTAGATGTAGGACTCCGTTCTGGCCTAAAATATATTAAAGGACCTTCATTAGAGTTTTACAGGAAATAGTTCCCCTACTTTTTAAAGTAGATAGGTGTAAGAGTAAATCTCACTTTACTCTGGCCTCCTCATGTTTTGTGCCTTTGAATTCCATTGCCACAGAAGACCACCATTTTGTAACATGAATGGGAAGGAAGGAGACTTAAATCAGTAGTGGCCTAGAGCCCTGATACTCTCGAGCCAATGAGCCAGCAGTAGCTATTTTACCATGTGCAATAATTATGGCTTAATTATTCTAGCTTGGCTATGGTGTTACTTGGAGCTGAAAGCATTCCTAGCTTCCAGTTTCCCAGAAAACCAAAACTTCTGAATTACTAAAATCGCTGCCTTAAGCAAACTTTGCATCATGTTTATTTCTCTCCCACAGCATACATTTCCCTCTCACTTGTCTATTGCCATTGATATAATTTTCTAAGTTCCACTAACAGATGGTTGTCCCCTAGGACAGAAATCATGGCATAGTCCTCCTGGTATTGCCAGGGCCTGTTAGTATGCCAGGCTGTACTCAGCCAGTAACTGCTCAGTAAATAACTGCTGAATTAAATGAAGGTAGTGGTGATGACTCTATTATTAGCAATGGTGGTAAATGTATTACTGCTGCTGCTGTGAGGGTAGTTTTTGGTGGTGGTGACGATATGATGGTAGGGGTGGTGGGACTGATGGTGGGGATGACGGTAGGCGTTTGGTACCAGTGTTCGTAGCAGTTGTGGCAATACAGGTGGTGGTACCATTAAGCCTGGATCAAAGGGAGGGGTGCTACATTATATATCAGGAGTGATACATTTTAATGAGGGGAAACTGTGACAATCCTGATTCTCAGTCAATGCCACAATATGGGGGAGGAAGCTATCTTTCTTGCTGTCAGACTTTGGACAGACCAAAGCTGTTAGAGGAAATTTTGTCAACCCACAGAACAGATGGTCTCTGGAGAGTCCTTCTAGCTGATTCCCCAAATGCCTTTTTGCCCCAGGGCTTATGTTTTTGAAGGAATTGAGCAACAAATATGAAAGAAGAGAGATAAACAGTCACACCCAAAGTGACTTCCCACTCATTGTCTCATGCAAAGAAAAGAAATTCAAGGAAGAGGGTTCCTTCCAAAGAAAACATCCTGTGCACCCAGGCAGCCTACTTGTAGCGCCCCAGTAGCCAGCGACCTGACTCACTGACATTCGTCCAGCTCCCTGGAGCCAGTGAATTATAATAAGAACATTCCAGGCAATTAAATTACTGGGGCTGAAGGGGGTGGGGAAGGTGGAAGTTACCCACACAGGTCACTTTCTAGAAAGCAGGTACAGAGAATGTCTTTCTGTGCACTGAGAATAAGATCTCACTCTTCCAACAGGATATGTTCTGCCCATGACATGCACAGGCTGAGGAAATTCACATGCACTGGGTTTAGTTGGAAGGTTGTTGTACTTAAGCGCATGAAAAGCTTATATATTCTGCACTGTATTTAAACCTCCATCTGCCTTTGTTCTGTAAATAACTATTCCCAAATCCAGACTGCCTATCAAACAACAAACCAGTGATTCAGTTAATAATTATAAACCCGAACAATTCGGCACACACCCACATGCATAGGAACTAGATATCACTTGCCTGAAATATTTGACAATCGTACAAGAAAGCAAATGGGTACTGAACCCAACAGTCATGTCGGGAGCTGTTGGGAAGGGGTAGGAGAGAGAAGATTGTTGTTTCTTGAATGAAACCGCCCAGGCGGTTCCCGATGATTCTTTCCCACACAAACTCAACCCTACATCTCTCTGAAGTATTAGATCTGCTCACTTCCTTGTGTTTTGCTCCAAGAATTAGTGAGTCATATTTTAAACACAAATTCTTAACATAGGTGCTACCGGGGAACAAAGGAAAAACAAAACACCTCATTCTTTTATTCATCCTTTGAAAGGAAACTCATGGCGGAAACATTTGTATAACATTCCATTTATATAACAAGTGAAATATCAGCTGAAGGAAAGAACAGTGCAGCAGAGGAAGGGAACATGTGTGTTTTCTTTTCACACGGTTGCACCCCTGCTAGCCTAATCAGTTCATAATGCTGTTTCACAGATCCTGGGTCTGCGAGCAAACGTGAGGGCCCATCATGGGAGGCAATGAGGTGGAGGGGAAACAGCAAGGGAGCCAAAGTCATTCAGCACAGATTAGGAAATGGTTCAGGAGAGTATTTGCAAACGTGGGCTCTGGAGACTGGCAGCCTGGGGTGCAATCCTGATCCTTTGGAACTCCTTACTCTACTCTGCTCCTTACATGGCTGCTGACTGCCAAGGCTGTGTAGCCTTGGACAGGTTGCTGAATGTCTCTGTGCCCTAGTATTGTCACAGGCAACATGGAGTTAATAAAACCCACCTCCTATACAATCTATGTGAAATGGTGTCTGATGTGTAAACCAAGCTCATTTTAAAGCCACTGGGGTCCAATTCTGGTTTCTCTGCGTGGACTGGTCATTATATGCTTCTCTTAGCTTCAGCCTGCTCATCTTTCTCTGCCTTTCATATATTCAACACTGATAGAAAAATGACAGGTGTTCTGAAAATGGGAGAAGTCATTGAGTACCAGTCAGAGCTCAGACCTGAATCGTCATGTTAACCTGCCAGGCTTTGCTTTGTGACCGTGCAAGGGAAGGAATAAGAATGCATATCATCTGAACTTCTGTAGCCCATGTCTCTTGGAAATGTTGGAAAAACATTTGTCATCTTCGACCCAACTTATTGATGCCCTATTATTCTTGATTATTCTTGATCCTTTTCAGAGCGGGTAATGTATTACTCAGGGCTCCCCATGCAGACAGGCAGCGTTTTAATGACAGATTTTCCACCATGTGCCCTGGAGCAAGTGATGTGAGCCCTCTTGTTCCCTTCAGCAGATTTGCCCTGGGGAATCTCCTTCAATAGTCTTTTCTAAGAACCAGTTTTTGCTCTTCTTAATTTTCTACTGTATTGTTTTCTATGTCATGAATTTCACCATTTGCATTTGTCAGCTCCCATATACGTCCTCATGATTGCTTCTATGGCTCTTTTTTAGATTCTTAATTGGAATCACTCATTTATTTTCAATAATAAAGCATTTTAGGCTATACATTTTCTCTCTAATTATAGGGTTAGATCCAGTAGGTTTTGATAACAAGTAATCATCTTTTCATGATTTCTGGATAAGATTTCATTTCTATTTTTATTTCTTCTTTGCTCCCTGGGTTGTATTGAAGAGTATTCTGTATGTTCCCAGAGGTTAAACTTTTAAAATAATACCTATTTACTTTGTTACTCTACCTGTTGGGCATATGAACTTCTGGTCCTGGATTCCTAGGTTTACTAAATCATGCTCTGAAAATGGTAATTTTAAAATTCTCCATTTGGGGGAATTTTTAAAGTACCTTTTTATTGTGAGCAAATACAAGCTACATTTTTAATTGATACTTGGATGTAAGAGAATGATTTATATCCTCTATTTATAGTTTCCTTCCCTATCTTAAACCAAACCTATTGGAATCATTTAATTACCTACATCATTCTGAAATTTTTGCTTATTTTTTCTGTTACATTTCTGAAATGGGCAGATTTTCTACTTATATTTCTAGAATGGTTTTCTCTTTTAGGCAAAAAGTTTTATGACACATCTTGGATTTCTCATCTTATTATTAATAATATTAATAAGGCTCTAATGAATGTTTTGGAGTTTGAATTCATCTTTACCTGTTTGACCCATTATCTAAGCCTCAATTTACTCATCTATAAAACAGGACTAAAAGTGCCTACATTGCAGAACTTCAAAAATATGCAATGAGGAATACACTGCGAAGTGCCCAGTATAGGGACACCATACAGAATACATTAGCCCATTTTAGCTCTTTTGCTTCCTGCCCTATCACTTATCTATCTCTGAGTCTGAAAAATAAAATCTTAGAACTGGAAAAAGGCTATCTGATTTCTGTTTAGGGGCCCTTAGAGATCCACTCATTTGGGGTTCTTCTTTCTTATTAACTACTGAGCAATTGGCTTGAAAGAAGAGTATAATAGCATCATTCTAGATAGAAGCATGGAAAACTGGTGTTCTAAACTGGATCAAGGGGTGTTTTGTGAAATAATGCAGTCATTGTTCTCCACAGTCTAATTCCAATAGTCAAGGATACACTGGTCCCCCTGGGGTAGCTATGGATCCTGGGAATTCTCCTTTACCACAGAAGAGATGATGTAGGTGTGGAATTCCAGGCATCTTGCCGATGTTTGCAATCCATTCCACCTTTCTTCTTTCCACTGGTTTCTTCCTAGTCTACCTGAACAGCCTACCTGGCTTAGAGCACTGATGCCTTCTCAAGGCTCCCTCCTTAAACTTCCCAGCAGCTATGACTGTTCTGGGGTAGGTGGAATCACTGTTCTGGAAAATGAACTAAAACCACATACAGGGCTTATCAATATCAAAGAAATTCTTTGGAGTGACTTACCCAACAAATGAACCTCGATATTTTAAATTATGTGCCTTGCTCATTAAATACAAACTTAGCTGCTTGCTCTCCCTCCTCTATTTCTGCCATAAGTGACACAATTTTTTCTTCTCCTATGACTTTAAATACCTCTACAAAGTTAGGTCTTTTAAGAAAAATGTCGCTTAGTACAATAGGCACGACATTTGTTAAACAGCTCAGATGGTGCCTGCATATATCATCACCTTGAGTTCCCACAAAAAAGCCTGAGAGAATAGATTGTGTACACTTTCCTGAAGACAAAACTAAGGTTCAGAAAATTAACCCACCAAAGGTGTCACCTGGCAGGTCTAGGAGTCTAAATCCTTTCTGTTATGCTCAGAGCCTATATTCTTTCCAGCTGACTGGGCCACCTTCCCATGAAACTCCTTTGGGATTTAGGGGAGTGCAAAGTAAATGTGGAATGTTTGAGTTTCCTCTAGTTAGAGTTAGTCAATTAGCCACTTCTCCAGCAATATTAGAGAGGGAGGAATCCCATAAATCCTTTAATCCCTTTAAGACAACCATTGTCTTGAATGCTCATCTAGTCCAAATGGACATTTTGTGCTGTTTTGTTTGGTGTAAGAACCAAGAGTCTGCAGAGGTAGGGTGCTGTGTTTCAGATTCCTGTTCTCTAGCAAATTAGTGGGAAGATGTTTTTCAATTCCCCAAACATGTGTAATAAGCGGTCATTGCAGCAATCCATAAATTTATAGACTCAATTCATTTTAGGAATCTCCTCTTTTAAAATGCAAATTTCTTCTGAGAGTAATAAATCAATCAGATGGTCACAGGATCATACCCCTGACCAGACTGTTGTCCCAGCTCCTGGCTAGGAGTCACAGAGAATATCAGAGAGCTAAATGTGGACCATGCTCACACCTGAGCGCCGTGTTGGTGACTGAATTCTCCGAAGACGTCATTTGAACATCTGAACAGTCTATAGAGTCAGTTTAAGTCCAGTGAGTGCCCAGAAACCAGAAGACAGGGACAAAGAGGACAGTGATTACACCTACTGTGATGGAATGTCACTAAAAATCACCCCAGGGGTTGCCTTTGGAGCTTGCTCTTTGAGGGCCTGAGAAAAGACTGTGGAGATTACTACAGGGGATAAAGATCCATGGAGATAATAACAACAGTGTCCACATCTGATCTCCCAAAAAACAAGAATATGAAGTCGTCCTGATAATTCCATCCCAATTACATAAATAAAATGTACCTAAAGATGAACCCCAGCAGGATTCCGGGTTCAGCAGTGAAAGCAGAGTTGAAGGGAGAGGTTGGTGTTTTAAGGTACTAAATAGTTGGGCAAGCTCTGGAGTCCCTTTTCTTTCTCTTTTACTTCATATTTCCCCGAAACTGGCCTCAGCATCTTCCCTACAAAGCCCCACAGGTTGGCTGATTTTCCCTGAGGAGCTGTGAGTCAGCTTCCTCTGTGAGCTTTTCAGTTTTACTCACCCTTCTTCCCACTGGTTCTGTTCTAAGACACACCTGGGGGTTTCATGCCCCCTAAATAAAGGAAGTAAAAGCTACTATATTACCTACAAAGCTTAGCTCTCCTTTTTTTATGTGAAGAGGAAAATAAACCTCTAATTCCTGAAATGTCTTTACTTCCCGTGTTGCTGACTCAGTAAGAAGAGAGTGAGCCGGGGTTAAGCATCTTCTGCGTACTCATGGCGTTACTTACATGGTCATATCGAATCCTATGTCCTATAACTCTTCCTTCTTGAGATAGATTTTTGTTATCCCATTTTACAGATTAGGACACTGAGGTGAAGAGTTTTGAGATAACTTGCCTGAAGTCACATGGTTAGGAAGTGATGAAGACAGATTAGAGCCCAGGCTAGGTTGACCTAAATCCTATCTTCCTAGCCAACAAAGTACCTCTAGAAGAACTTTTTTTTTTTTAATCCATTATATCAGGGTGTGGGATGTGAACTTTTTAGCAGGTCATTTTGACATCATACAGACATATCCTGATGACCAGCTCCTCCAAGTGTGCTTCCTGAGCTCGCATCAGCCTCACCTGGAATAGGTAATACTGACCAGTGCTATTCACTGGTCCATTGGCCAGCCTCCCTGACCTCAACTGGGAGCTGGGTAGACATGCAGTATCTCAGCCCCACACCCCAATCTAACTGCCCTTTAACAGGATCCCCGAGGAACTTAGGATGCACGTTAAAGTTTGAGAAGCACTGACCTCATTTAAAGTCTTCTAATTATTTGAACCTGGTACCTCATCGAACCACAGCCTCCTTCTAGACATAGTGCTATTCAAAGACTTGCATTCTAGAGCCACCGAACCTTACAACAGGAGGGCCTTGAAACTCAAAGAGGTACAACAGCCAATCTTTGGCATCCCAGGAAACTACTGGCAGAGGCATACTTAAAGTAAGTCCTTGCCACATGCCCGGTTCCTATCACTCAGTCAACCGTCATGCAGTGGGCTCCTCATCTGTGCCAGTCACCTTGCCAAGTGCCAGGGATTCAGCAACAATAGGAACAATCCGTGTCCTCAGAGAACTCACAGGCCACTGGGGGAGACTGACGCAGACCCGGAAAGCTAGGAAACCATGTGACAGCGCAGTGGCAGAGAAGTACGAGGTATTATGGAGCTGCCACAGAGAGACAGTTAGAGGCCACCTTCCAAGTCTGAGCACTACACTACATCATGGTTACGGCCTCCAGGCTCCCACCTCCCATTTCTTCCCCCCTCCCCTCCACCCCCTCATTTCCCCTGGGAATATGCCCTTCTACCACTCAAATTCCTATGTTTTCCTTCAAAGCCTTTCCTTTCTGCCCACCCTAATTCACAAATTCTCCTTTCTCTCAACATCCACAACTCCCATCTGCCAGCAGTGTCCAAACCTGACCGCACATTTAAATCATCTGACGAGGTGAAAAAAAAATGCCTATGACAGCCCCTACCCATCTGTGGAGAAGAGGCCAGGGCCTCGGCATTTTTCACAGCATTCTGCATAATTCCAACACACAGCAAGGGTTCATATGAGAGCCTGTTTCCCTCCACTTGCTTAACATTTAATCCTAGCTGCTTGCATTACAGAGACAGGTAGAGTTTCCAGCGTGCCTCCACACCCATTGTCTCATTTGATCCCCGTGTCAGTTCTGTAAAACAACAAGCAAGAGATGGTCATCCCATCATACAGATAGGAAACCCGAGTCAGAAAGAGGTGCGGTCACCTGCACACATGGCACAGATCTTGGCCCCACATCTTCTGACTTGCCTTGTGCTGTTCTGAAAACAGGAAGATGCCTGGGCACAGGGTAAAGGAAAGGCCATGCCTTTCTGTTTGAGTGTTCCCCACCCTGGAGCTACGACATGTAAGCCGCTCAGTGCTGGGCTGACAAGTTGATTCCAACTACTCATCAGAGGTCCGTGTCTTTTGGAGAGCTCACTGAAGGTCTTACCTGAGAAAGAGGAACTGGGAGTCGGTAAATTAGAAGCCATATGACAAGACATGCTTGAGAGAACTCTGTGAGAAAAGGGAAGGATGCAAATAGCCTTAGGTATTAGGACTTTCCTCAAAATCAATCAGGAGTCACGTTCTGATTAGAAGGGCAGATAACAGGATCATGAGGACAGAAAGTTCTAGGGTTTCATTTCTTTCCGCCGTGCCACCACCTGCTATTTTGGCTTACCAGAGCTCTCGTGAATGGGCCCCTTCTTACCTGTCCTTGCTTAAAAAGCAAACACGGAAACATTTGTTAAGCTCCCCTTGCTCTGTTTCTCAAAGCAGCCCAGGAAGTAGGGCCTGACTAAAAGAGGCCTCAGCAAACATGAACTTGGGCAGGAAGGGGTTTGGAGCGGGGGCTGGGCACAATTCTTGTCTCTCTTTTCTTTTCATCTCTTTAGTAGGTTTCCTCCATGTTCTGTTTTGGAAAAACTGAGAATGTGTTCTATATATATTTCATTCCAGTCTTCTCAGAAGAATTCTCAGTTCTCTGAAAAGAGCAAGACAGGGAATGGGAAGGGGCGGGCTGGGTGGCCCCCTGCTACCAGGAACGGGATCCCAATAGAGGTGCGCAGGAGGGCTGACATTACACAATAGGCAGATCAGCATTTCTAGGGCAGCCAGAAGGTTATTCCTAAGGGGAGCCTGTTTCAAACCAGCAGAAAATAAATGCTGCTTCAAAAATCAGCATCTCAGGCTGTGACTTTCCTTGCATCAAAGAAGCCTTGTTGTTATTTTTCAGAGTAGTACTGCTTTAGTGCATGCAGGCCACCGCGCTCACGTGCTTACTGCAGAAGGCTCTGGGTCTTCATCTTCATAAATAAATAAATCCTCATAGGCCTTTGGAATCTGATTATATTTGGAACAAAACTTCTAAATATAGAGCCATTATCTGAAGCCATGTGACCAACTTCCAGTCTTTTGGCCTAATTTTATCTATTACAGAATGGCAGGCTTCCGGCGCAGCTCTAAGCTGGTTCTCAACAAATATCCTGGGTTATTCTGGAGGAAAGTGGGAACAAGTGACTTTCTCTTAATTGTGCAAACCAATGCTTTAACTTTCACCTAGGAAGAGTCCCCTTTCATCGGTGTTTATCATTTTTCCTGAATAGGTTGAAGTCCTAGTCTCAGAGAAA